>JARFOC010021200.1:0-10117 GCA_031763485.1 Osmoderma eremita
TCTTAATTACTAAACTATCTAAGAAAGGTAGACGATTGTTCACCTCTTTTTCCGCTGTGAATTTACTCGAATCAAATCGCGAGTTTAATTTTGTTAGGAAATTCTCCACGGTATCTTTTGCGGTATCAAATGCCACAGGGAGGAGTAATCCGAACAGTGTATTTATTGTGCTGCCCCACAGTCCTTGCAATCTTTACTACATACAAATTTAAGTTATGTACTTTAAAAATATAATGAAGTGAAACAGGATGAAGGACGTTTAGGATAAACGCATTATAACCCCTTATTTTTAAAATTTGAAATCTTTTCATTGTTATGTCATAATGTACACGGTAATTTTCGACTAAAATCGCCTTAGGGGTTTTAATAGGAATTGTGTTGATCAAATAGATGCGCCAGGAATATGAGAGGCTGATGGAGGTGGTATGAGAGTAACAGATCATATACAGCTGCAAAAAATCCCTTAACCAGATGGATTAATCACTAGAGAAGACCAATACTCTAACTAATAAACTAACAGAATCAATACATATCAAGCCAAGGGCAGAATGATCGTTGGACTATAGGAATGTCTTTACCACTACCTGACCAGTACCTGATTGGTCGTGGGTGCTATGCAAAGAACATATACAGCAAGGTTTGAAAAAGACAAACACAGTGCATTCTAATACATTCGAATACACAAGCTGTCAGAACATA
Organism: Osmoderma eremita; assembly: GCA_031763485.1. NCBI lineage: Eukaryota > Metazoa > Arthropoda > Insecta > Coleoptera > Scarabaeidae > Osmoderma > Osmoderma eremita. The sequence goes on from JARFOC010021200.1 coordinate 700, forward strand.
TGACCGAAATGGTTATCAGTTCATGGCGCATCAGAAGGAAAATTTAATTTGGATAGTCTAATGTTGGAGCTTGAAGAATTTGTGGGAAACTGAAAGATAAATATATGCCATGGTTATCGATACTATGAAACAGAAACAGGTTGAAAACACCTGCACGAGAGCTGGTGGGCAAGGATTATCAGAGGAAGTTAGCAGTAGGAATAGAAACTATCCAACAGGAGTTATGGTATCTTGTATTTTTTACAAGTTTTACGCTGCATTGTTCTTATTTTATCCAACAGCATCTATTACTAATCATCTGCTGTGTTGTACGTTACAACAAACAAAAGTTTGTATGCTATTATCCCAATATGTATCAATCGATCGTTTAGTTATTTATCTCTATCGTTGCGTTACATATGTACTTACATACAATCGTACGGGAATGCAGCGTGTTCCAGCAATTGTAATAAATGTAACATGATATGCGCCTACAATAATACTTTAGTTCATATTTACTCAAGAATTTATCTCTCAAGCACGTTTCAGTTGCTTATCTTATTTGGCAAAATATTTACAAAGCGCACATGTTCGTATCTCTTTATTATGAAAGCAAAGATTTGCTGTACATGATTAAGTGTTAGGAAGATGTTAATGACCACTGTATGATTTATGTAGATATATACAGGCGTCCCACCAAAGATTGGATATTTTTTCCAACTTTTATTTTTGCAAAATAATGTTTCTCAGAAAAGTTTGTGTCGCACGATTTAAAAATATTTTCGACACACACAGAGTGTTCTAAATGAATGTAAATATACACATACAGGTTGATTTCAAATTAAGTGCGTACCACTGCTATCTGTATTCTTATTAATGCTAGGAAGTAGGTTGAATTAGCAAAGTGTCGATGTTTCTAGTGCGGATTAATATCCAATTAACAAATGAATGGCGTATTTTTAAGATAATTAGAAACAGAGCCTTGTAACAATAAATTTAATTCAAATCGGCAATAAAACAGTGTTGTTGACGTTCGAATTTGTTTTGAATGTCCTAATACTATAAATATACATTTATTCTTATCCAACATAATTGCATAAAATTGTCATTATATTTCCAAAGCTTCAATCTGTAGCAGGACAGCTTGTGCAGTATACACAGCTTCAGTTGTATTTATTAGACTCTGTATTAAGTTAATTTTAACAAAAAATGAAAAAGAAAGGCGACGCTAATCAAGTTATTGTTAATCTAACATCAGATATTATTACTTTAAAAAGTTAATGTTGAACTTACACCGAATAATATACATACAAACAGCAATAATCTAACAATTTTTCGTCCTATTTTATCGCTTTATACTCATAAATATTAGCAATACGGGGGCGCTGGTCTTGTGAATTATTGATCTGCTATAGGAATACATGAATATTTAATTGAATATGAAACATATCCTTAGCTACATATGTTATATGTTATAAACAAAGCGGTTTTAATACAGATATTTATGCAAATATCTAATGAATGGATGGAAATTACATAATTCAAAAATAAGTACGTAATAAATTTACCGTGTCCTGCTGTAGCGTAAGCTTCTAATATATCGATCATGCCCGCGCGAAATGCACACAATCACGCACTAGTTAATCTCACTTTTATTAAAACTATTAACAACGGAGCAAATTAGACTGATCGGTTATAATACTCTGCTGCAATCGTTAATGTATTTTTTCAATGAAACGTGACGGTGTGCAACCAACTGTTCAAGTTACCCTTCCATAGTACCGTTTATGGTCTTATCAATGTCGGTAAGTTTAAACAGATACTAATTACGATGACCTAACTTGAACTACTTTTGGAATTATATTCACGTATACGTATTTCTGATGTTCTTTGATTATCGGTCGACCATGAGTCGTTCCATCTGTTCTGGCTTGTAAAGTTTTTGCCAAGTTTAATTTTGTTCTGTGCAAATTTGTTCTGAAGGTGCACCATGCAATAAATGCGAATTTTATCCGTTGGTGATACTTGTCAAGGTGATTTATTTAGATACTATGACATAGAGGAAACAATTTCTTACAGAACATAATTATATATACAGGGTGCGGCGTCTAAACCGTCGGTTAGCGGAATATTGGGAACCATTACTAGTTGAATGCTGAAAGTTTGTCTTCGGGTGTTTTTGGTACCGATCTTTCAAATAAAAATATTGGCAACACTGAACAATTTCCGGTTATACCGGAAACGAATGTCAACTTGCTTATTTTAAATGGAACAGCCTGTATATTATTTCTTTTTATGACGGCATATGTTGTTACAAATGAGTTCTGTTAAGGTTTCGCTATACCTATCTTTGACAGTTTTTGAGAAAAAAGAATTTACAAAGAATTTTGACGTTTTATTGCCAACGAAATGAAAAATGAATAACAGAGGCACACACTCAGTTAGGAGGTTGAAATTTAACAGTTATGTAGCCAGTACGTAGTACTATTGTACAAACTTAACAAAATCGTCAAATTAATAATACAAGGTGACACAAAATGTTATTGGCTTATACTAGCTAATAAGGCGCAATGACTCACTTATTTTAAATGGAACGGCCTGTATATTGTTAGCGCACATGATTTGTTTAATTATTATCTATAAGAGTTAATTAGCACTCCCTATGCCTATCTCTAATAGTTTATGAGTTATTTGAGGTTAAGTGAGAACATTATAGAAGCCAGTTGTCAAATAATGGATAATTTAGGCTTTTCTAACGAAGATTTTTTAAACATCATTATTATTTACGGTGAATGCAACCGGATTATTGATCGAGCGTGTCGTTTATTTGTAGAAAGGTACCCCGAAAGACCGACACCAAATCATAATACAGTACCTAAAGCGGTTATTAGAAAATTGCGCCCAGTTTGGAAGCTTCCATCGCAAAAGGAACAGACAAAAGCGTTTGGTAGATAATGAGAACATCCAAACAGATGTGCTAGGGTATTTTACTGCATAAGCCAATGCCAATTGTCGAAGACATTTGGCAATATCTATCAGAACAGTTGGGAGGATACTGAAAAAGTTTAATTGGAAACCTTATTCATACCACACCGTTCAATATCTAGAACCGAATAATTTCAATCGACGGATTGAATTTTGCGAATGATTTTTAATAAAGTGTCAAGAAGATCCACATTTTACAACAAAAATTATATGGTGCGATGAAGCAAAATTTGCCAAAAAATGGCTTATTCAATCGCCACAATAGTTATTTTTGGGCAGATGAAAATCCTCATTTGTTTCATGAACAGGCATTTCAATATACATGGAATTCTAATGTCTTCTGTGCAATTAGAAACAATAGAATTTTGTCGCTACACATTTATGATGATAATTTAAAAGGAGAGCGATATTTAAATATAATACACGAAGTTCCACTTCCGTGTTTAAACACGCTGCCGAATGAAGATGTTGAAAACCTTTGGTTCCAGCAAGATGGCGCACCAGCTCATAACACATGTTTAGTTGGTGACGTTTTAGAAAACATTTTTGTTTTCTGGATAAGTAATAACGGTTCATTCCTCTGGCCTGCGTGGTCCTCGGACCTGACGCCTTTGGACTATTACATCTGGGGATGTATAAAGAACAAGGTATATGCGGAACCAGTAACGACTAAGGATAACATGATCGGAAAGGTATTGGATGCCTTTAACTCCTTAAAACCCTTGCAAATCAGCCGAGCAACAAATCAGATCACTTTAAGAAGAGCTTATAAATGTTGAGAAGCGGACGGTGGAACTTTTGAACACGTTTTATAAAATTTTATTGTTTATTTGTTACGTTTTTTTAAAATATATGTTTTCCTTTGATCGCTAAATTAATTTATTCCTAACACAAAAAACCTCAAATGACTCATAAACTATTAGAGATAGACATAGGGAGTGCTAATTAACTCTTGTAGATAATAATTAAACAAATCATGTGCGCTAACAATATACAGGGTGTTCCATTTAAAATAAGTGAGTCATTGCGCCTTATTAGTTAGTATAAGTCAATACCATTTTGTGTCACCCTGTATTATTAATTTGACGATTTTGTTAACTTTGTACAATACTACTACGTACTGGCTACATAACTATTAAATTTCAACCTCCTAACTGAAGTAGTTTTTCTGTTATTCATTTTTCATTTCCTTGTCAATAAAACGTCAAAATTCTTTAAAAATCCATTTTTCCCAAAAACTGTCAAAGATAGCTATAGCGAAACCTAACGCAACTCATTTGTAACAACATGTGCTGTCATAAAATGAAATAATATACAGAGTGTTCCATTTAAAATAAGCATGTTGACGTTCGTTTTCGGTATAACCGGAAATTGTTCAGTGTTGCCAATATTTTTATTTGAAAGATCGGCACCAAAAACACCCAAAGACAAACTTTCGGCATTCGACTAGTAATTCCCAATATTCCGCTAACCGTCGGTTTAGACGCCGCACCCTGTATATATAAAAATAGGTAAGGCGCTAGAAAAGATTTTTTGTGTATTAAAGGTTTTTATAATTTTTGATACATTTCCTTATACCACAAAGCCAATAGGTGTAGGTCTACTTCTAGCTATCCTGGAAGGCAGTGAGCAAGCTGCATCTCACGCAGCTATTAGCTGCACATTATTGGCGATACATCGACCTTTCAGTTAGTTTTTACCACGGAAATGGTCCAAAATTGCAGGTGAAAGATGATCTAATAGTTTTACACCATACAACTCGCTAGTGTCTTAGCTGCTATATCAATTTGTAAGGCACCCATAGAGTGCAAAGTTTTGCTACTTGTAATTGTGTAAATGAATGCAGGATTGCATGTAAAGCGAATACATTAATGCCTAATATCTCTTAAATGTACTACAACAAGGAAGACCAAGCGTTAGTCGTGGAATGAGACAGGGTGATACCTCACCAAAGCTAAAAACTCTAAACTTGGGGGATGCTTTTAAAACATTAAATTGGGAAGATAAAGGAAACGGTGATAATAACCCTGCGGAGGTTTCAATAGATTGCGTATAAATCAAAGCGCTACCTTGGGAGCCAGTCTGAGATATCATGTATCGAATGAGGAAATCGGAAGACCAAAATAAAACGACTTTTAAGGGAAGTCGACTCCCCAAACAATTGGACTCATGATATAAAGGCTATAGATGGAAAAAAAACATGGAAAGCATTAAAATAGGTCTACATTTTGCAATGAACGGATAATCATTGATGATGATGATCTCTTGAATTTGTCTTTAGTTATGGGGCGATCTTGCTCAGTTAGTTTCTACGCCCACTGCAATTACGAACAGCAGTTCAATTACCTTAAAAATCATATGTCTTTAATCAGACGACACAAAGCGAAAATATCGCGGAGTTAAAAAGACGCCCGTGTACCCCCAGCTTGAATCTGTCAAATCGCCAGATAGCATCTGTCTCTCGGATTCCCGCTTTACGACTCACCTGTAAGATTATAAAAATCGAAAAGGAGAAAGAAAGTTCAACAGACGACGTCCATTAAAGTCACAGTAATACGAAAACTAACGCCAAGGTCACGGACGGTATAAAATAAAATAGAGGACGGACGATCGCTTATAGAGACAGTCGGCCGTTTATAATTGGCGACAAAAATAATGACCAAGGTTGGCGCTTTTCAAACGCATATCTCCTAGAATCTTAATAAACGGCCGGTCGCCGCAAGACTGTACTCGAGGGACATTTCTGCGTGCATTTGCGCTATCTTACGCGGAATCTACGCGTCGCCTAGGGGGATATTGCGGTAATAACAACAATAATAATAATAAAAACTGCCGCTAGGGAAACCTGGGCGTAAAATTAGAAGGAACACCACGGCGCTAGAAGAGGAGAAACATACTAAAGCCTTTTTTGCTCTTATCCGGTGTAGCATTCTTTAGGTATTTTAATGTCTGTTCTATGCAGCTCGCTGGGAGTCCAAAGATCGAGCCTTTGAAACGTGAAGGGGGGAGGAAGGGTTTTATTGAGGCACTAATGCGTCGACCACCGTTAATAATAAAAGCGTTCCTCTGAACTTTATGCCCCGCGTGTCTATTGTTAGACACAGATATTTAATTTTACCGCTGCCAATGCCGAGAGAGCCGGGAGGCGAGGAATCGGAAAGCGAAAGTCGATCACATCACATCTATCGACGGCCAGCAAGTTCAAGTCCCGGCTGGAATTATCTGGCCGTTGCGTCTACTATGTAATGGATGTGTGGATGATTGTAAATTCATTGTTCATGGTAAGGGAAATTAGTATAAATTTTGAAGTAAAAGTTAATACAGATATTTTCAACTACACGTTTTTCAACGTGTATCATATCAATATTTTTTGACATAGTGCTAATTTTTGCAGTAGGCGTTCTTAAACCCATTTTTTTGTTTAAGTTCAACTTCAGAGTCCAAACTATATTTTAGATAAAGTTCAACCCTGAATTGAACCAAAAATTAGGTTCAACTAAAACCGAGGCGAGTTCAAGGAGTGGTTCAAGGTTTACATTACCGATGATCTGTAATGCACAACCTTAAAAATCACCTGTGTTCTCGTGTAAGTTTTTTTTGCTAAACAATGAATGTCATTGAATCGTCTGACGGCGGTGAAGATGAGCATTTTATTGAACATGTTTGGTGTAGAATATTCCATATATGCCAAACTACTATTGCCCCAGACAATCGAACACGACATCATTTAATAGTAAATTATTACAAAAATCTTGCATAAAATTAAAAAATGTTATTTCTACTTAAAAATTCTTTTTTAATAGCAACCTATATCTTAGTCTTGGAAACATTTACATTATTGAAAGAAGAGGAAACAGTTATTATACTATCTTTTTTTATTGAGGTACATCAGAAATTAGGAATTTATGAAATAGACGGCAAAGAATGTACTGGACAAATAAGGGGACCAATCTTAACGCGTTTCAAAGAGCACATTGCTCATTTTAGAGGCGATAGATCTAGTGTTGTCCAGCATAATACAGAAAGACGTCACGGTATATCAACAGATAATCTTAGGTTAGTAAAACAAGTCCTTAATGTTAGAGAATAGGATAGTTATGAAAATATTTGTATTCATAAGATTAAGGACAAGGTTATAAATTCTGACAAAGGACCCATTTTTAAACCGACTGTGTTCAACGATTCCTCTTCTGTCAGCGTCTATTATCAAAATGTCCATGGTCTCAGGTCTAAAACTCGTAGTTCTTTTTTTCTTAGTGCGTGCAATTCAAATTACGATATTACTGACTACAGAGAGCTCAATGACCCAATCACAGCCTCGGAAATGAAACCGTCACTTTACCAAATGATTCGTTGTGACAGAGTCCTTTTGGCTACCAATTGTTTCGCAGGTGGTGGTGTTTTGTGGTGCTATTTCATTATTTATGAACATATCGATGACTCTAATATTTGATCAATAGTTCCTGTTGTTGATTTGGTGATCTGCAAGTGCGAATGTTATTCAAGAGTACTTTATGTTGTAGTACTCTATATTCCACCCACTACTTCATAACACGATTTTGAATTATTATGTGAGTGCCTTGAAACTTTTTTGATTGATAAACCAGCTATTATGATTGTTACAACCTCCAAAACTTATCAATCGATACTTTGCTTGAAATAAATGCATATCTTTTAGTATGCTAAGCAATATTCTAAAACCTTAACAACATAATAGAGTACGACATTGGTGATGTTCAAGAATCAATCCTGTTTATCCAAAAAGGTGATAGACATAATGTGGAAAATTACAGACCAATTTCAATTCTTTCCAATTTTGCAAAGGTTTATGAAAATGCGATATTTGCATTTACATATCATAATACAAAGTATTTGGTGTGACCCTACCAATATGTTTTTGTTCATGGTAGACCGTATCTCTAACGCAATATATTGGTAGTGAATTGGATCGTCAAAACCAAGTCGATGTCATTGACACTGATGTGAGTTCAGCATTTGATACTATCGATCGTGGGATATTGTTAAAAAAATTATCTACCTACGGTGTTAGTTCACAACTTCTTCGTTTACTGCGATCTTACTTGAGCTTCCGATGCAACCATGTTCACTCATATAGTGAACTTGGTTGAAAATCAAATGACTTTTCATCTTCACCAGGCGTTTCACAATGTTCAAATCTGGGTCTCTTCTTGGTCGTATTATATATAAACGATTTACTTTCTTCTTTAACATGCCCTCTACTTGCTTACTGGGACGACATAAAAATATATAACTCCATACAATCTTTGTATGATTTTCAAGTGAATCTGCAATTACCAGTTGAAGATTTCTCAACTTTCGGTCATTGAAGACAACAGGGATATATCCACAACCAGGAGTTGGCTACGGTACGTTGGTGCAGTTCTATAACTTCTCTTCGTTAAATCATCGCGGCGAAGTAGATGGTGCTAGACTTATATGAAAATTACCTCCTCTCATGCACTAATGTTGTTGCCCCCAGAACTTCCATGCAACGCTTTCGTTACCTTTCTGTATAAAGAATTTATTACGTTGACCTCCGCTGCTAACGAGTTCTATAGATTAAATGAATTCATTCTTTATTATATTTTGAATATTTCACTTTCTGCGTACATATTGTATTTTCATCCAATCATTGGATGATTCTGTTCCACAATAAATTTTATTTATTCGTTTATTTACAAATGCAATTGCAGCAAACTGTGTTTGGTGCGTTTCTATCAGAGAACTTCTTCCCTATATTGTACCTACACTCCACGCAATGCCTGCTACCACGTATACATATATCTAAAAGCCTGGTGCCAGACCGCACGCTTCTATTTATAGTCGTTTTCCTCGAATAACGATGATGGTTTATTGACTGTAAAGTTGTCATTTTTCGCGATCCGGGGGCATTTCGCGCCATGAGAAATAGGCGTTGAACGTACATACGAATCGCATTAGAACCAATTGGCGGTAATTTATTCATTGGACGTGAGCGTAGATCTTGTTCCAATAACATTTGGTTTGCATTCGATTAGCAAGCGCAAGTAAATTGGAATTTTCCAGACAATTTAAGTATGTATTGAATTATATATTAGAAAACAATACAACTTTTTGACTCAAGTCGTTATTTATGTCGTCGTTACCAATTAAAGGTGGCCAAGATTCAAACTTAAAACTAATTGTAAAATGACCAATCACAACACATTTGCATGTTTGCATAGGTATGTTTAGGATCATTGTTAAAAATAAATATAATAATATTATTGGATTATTATATTATTATGTTTAATTTTAACAATGATCCTAAACATACTGTTACAAACATGATTATGCACCGAATTGGTGAGTGGATAGGCAAAAAATAAAAAATGAGATGATTGTTGGAAAAAAATGCTTTAAATAATTTCGGTTTGAATTAGTATTACTTATGTGTGAAATAATAAAATACAAA
>JARFOC010021211.1:0-10116 GCA_031763485.1 Osmoderma eremita
ATTTCGGCGAGGCTTTACAGTGAAAGAGAAACTTTGAAGTCGTCGTTACTTTCCGGCGACTTTAAAGTGGTAAATTAATAGCGCATAGAACTTTATAGAAAGTGATACTTTAAAGTCGTTTAATCGTGGTTTCTACAACTGGACGTCTGGTTTTAGTTACTTTCAAGTGGAATCTTTCAGTTTAAGTTACTTTAAAGTAAATATTTTTTAGAGAATCCATTTTTATCAAGAAAATAAAATTAATATTAAAAAATGATAAATTTTTAAGCGATAAACAAACTTATTCAATGGTATTTTTATCAACAACTTGCCTAATAATTTATTTCAGATTAGAAATTTGAATTTATGTTGACTTTAAAATTATATCTTCATATTTTTATGTATTTAAAAAGAAACAAGGAAAAATTATAAGGGCGCATAAAAAATTGGAAGTATAGTCCCTAAGTTTGACAGTGAACTGGCTTTCGTTTAAATTTTATGCCCATAAATAACTTAATATTTTGTAATCTTTTCATTCTAAAATACTTATAGGCTTTCATTTTATATTCTATAACATTTTGTTTTGAACACAGGTGGCTTTATGTGGACATATACAAAAATAATAACTTGAAACAAAATCTGAGAAGGTAACATGAAAGAGAAAGAAAGAAATATATACGTCAGACATATATGAACTATTTGCTGGTCGCGGGAACTACCCTGCTACGTTTCAGCGACCGTAGCCATATATCGGCCATATCCGTTAATATTACCACGAAATTATTCCCATGTTGGTAGTAATATGGTAAGAGGAACGTTATTTTAACGTTCCCATGTTATGTGGCGATATACTTCAAAGTCATTTTAATAATCGTAATTAGGTTCCCAGATACCTATTGTGCCAGTTGGGTAGGTAACATAGTAAACCTTACACTGAAGTTATATTTATGTACGTATGCTATTTTACAACCATTAGCATCGTCTGCTCTATATCTTATTGTCTAGCTTCAGTACCATAATGCAGCACATATCCTACCAAAAACCATTGGCACAATCAATATATGACCATTATATATAAAATGCCTGTTTCTATTCTGTTTGAACCATTGTCGTCAATACGAAAGTGACATATTTTTAAATGCAAATGAGAAATCTCTGAAAAAGAATATCAAATATACCTAAATATATAAACAAATTTAGTAAAATAGAATTAGAATAGAACTAAAGTTAATGATAATATATCCACCCAATTTCTAATAAATTCTGGAGTACTCCAAAGCTCCTGGGTTCGTTTTCTATATTGTTTTCACAGCAGACTTACCAAGCAATGACGAGACAGTGATACCCTCCGCATGCACAGATCCAGCAGTCGCATACACCAGCCCACAAAAAAAAACCTAGATCAAATTCAAATTGAATAGACCATAGAAAATCAAAGCCCATGAAACCAAATCTGTACAAGTAAATCCTACGTTGAGAAAGGAAGAATAGCCTTGGTTTCCAGTACAAATTGTTTAAGCTGCATTTGAATATAACTCTCTGGCATAGACCAAAAAAACGCAAACAAAAAGTTCTCAATAAAAACAAGATTCTCATCTATAATATAATAATTGAACCAGTATGGTTACATGGTGCTGAATTCTGGGGATGTGCAAGCAACCAGTCAATAATACAAAGGAGCTTGTCTAGGATACAAGTAATCAGCCTGATAATATATGTGATCAAACACTCCACTATGATTTGAGAATTCCCTATGTTGACAAGGAAAGTTATAAAATAGTAATTGTAAAGCACCACAACAAATTTGAAAGCCTTTTCAACGAACTATGTACTGCAAGAGCAGTAAATCTCTTCGAAGAACAAAGGTAGAAAACTAAAAAGAATTTGGCCAGCAGACATGAAAAAGTTTGACGACGACTTGCCACTGAAAAAAACATGCTGTATTCTCATTGCTAATAAATATACAATACGAAAACGTTGTTAGTAAAGCAATGAAATAAATGTTGACCGCATAAAACCTAGACGAAAAGCTGAGCATTCGGAGCAGGTATAGTTGCTCGCTTCCAATCAACGTAATTCGTTACATTTTCCATTGGAAGGGGACCGATATGAATAATTGAGAGTGGCTTGCCTGATTAACGTCAAAAAAGGCGAGACGGAAATTGATCATTTTTAATTCGCCTTTTTTCATTTATTAAAGGACGGTTGAATTTCCACGGTAGACGGTATACTTTATGGATTCGATAATTGCTAGATTTCATGAGATAAGTCCGCGCAGCATAATAACCGTAAGTAAGTCTCTTATCGACTCGTCACACTTTTTCGCCTAAACGTACTGATAACTACGGGTGATAATTAATATTATTCGAACTGACACGATAGCCAGCTAATTTAGTAATGGTGGCCAGCGTACTGCAATGGGGAGATGACGAGATCGTAGAATTATACGTCCATTATTTCGCGTTTGTTGATAAGTTGTGTGAAGCTGTCATAAATAAACGCAGTAATAAAAAAAGCTAATATTCCGTTTTTAAGTAATAATAACGTGCAAAATACTAATAACATCCAGATGTACCTTTCTGGACAGAAAATATGTGATAAATAGATAAATACGGACAGAGCCGGATTGCACCAATAGTTATATCATAATAATATATATTTAGGTTGTTCTTTATGTCAAGTTGACGCAATTCGGGAAACTTCTGAGTGACAATTATTTGACAATTTATAAATTAATTATAATGTGACTTAATAAAAATATTTTATTATTTTTTTGAATATTAGAAATCTAAAGTTGCATTGACAGTATAATTTGGAAATGTTACTATCACAATTAATACGTACAGATAATCTTATTGTAGAAATTAAATTGGCAAATACCTCAACTATCCTTCTGTCTGTCCATATTATGTTCTACCCTGTTCTTTCTTCTTATACCGCTGGTTCTCGTTCAACTCCTCCAATTCCTCCTTTCTCACAATTTCCTTTCCAATCGCCTTTTGCTATTGCACTTGCTATTCCATTATTCTTTTAATACGGCTGACAACTTCTTTTCGACTTTCTCCAATTTATTTCCTTTTTTTTCAATCAGTTAGTCCCACGACGATCTTATATATAGATACTCCACCGCTATGTAAATGCTACGTCGGTGGTTTTACTGTACTTTAACATGATCGAACGATCTTCCTATTCAGTTCTTAGAATTCTGTGGTAGCAACTTGGGCTCGCTTAACTGTGCTGGCGTTTGATTGTTCGTTTGGTGAATCCGTGATGTAATGTATGAAATCCTTTCATACATTATTGTTGTCTTGTATAATAATGTATAATAATGTGCGATGTTTTTATGTTAATGTACAACATCAAAAAGAAGTCAGTAAATTTACTGGGATATGATCTTCTAAGCTATTTTTGCAGAGATGACCGTAAACATGGTGGAATATCGATTTCTGTTGGCAAAAATACAGGACAAGGGTGAAGGTGGTGTCTGTGGAATTAACTGTTGAAATAGATTTTGAAATGTGTGGAATTTTGATAGAAATTTCCCATAAAAAACTGGTTGTGCTAGCAGTTAATAGGTTACCGTAGGGGAGAGGGGAGAGGGGGGTGTTTTCATAGTTTTACTGCCAGATTATCGTCATTACTGCAAAAAATTAGTACATCTTATGACAATATCATTTTATGTGCTGACTTGAATGTAGATATGTTGGTACCGTCATTGCAGCGAAGTGTTCTATTGGATATTTCCTATTCGTTTGGTATCGAATGTACTACCTACGAGAACATTAGGATTTTTACTAATAAAAATGGAGTAAACTCAAAATCTGCAATTGACTATATGGCTACCAACCTGTCTTTAAACAAAATTGAATGTACACTATTACAGTCAAATATTGCTGACCATGTGGGGCACATTTTAACTACTGCATCGGACTCGTTAATGGTGAGTGCAGATAAATGTAACGATTTTGATATAAAAAAGCTAAAGTGCAATTATTAATCATTTTCGTTCATTGTTGCAAAATACTGACTAGACCTCGATATTGGAGATGACTGATATAGATCATCATATCACAATTCTATTTATACTATTTCCTGGTGATTAGAAGTGGCGTTTCCTTTAGTTATTAAAAAAGAGAGAATGAGGCATGATCAAAAAGATCAAAAAGGGTGGATTAATGATAGGGTAATCAAAGGTTCTAAGGAATTAGAGGAACTTCATTGGGTGAAATGCCATATCGATATGGCAGAACTATATGTATATCAAAATAAAGAAAGGACCATAAACGATTAATTCAAAAAAGTAAGCAGGAATATTATTATAAGAAAATAGAAATATTAACAAATAAATCAAGGGATGTTTGGAAAATACGAAATAGAAACTCAAACAATACATATGATTACTTAATTGAAATTAACGGTGAAGAAACGCCTGACAATCACGTTCTTTGCTGTGCTTTTGCGAAATATTTCTCAACAATTGCGAGCGATCGTATCAGAGTAGCATACGGTGATCGATGTAATCCACTGCAATATAAGCGTATGCGTGACAATTCATTTTGTTTTGGCACCAACTTGTTTCCATGATGTAGTTAGTTGTGTAAGTAGTCTAAAGAACAAAAAGCCTTCTAGTTCTGATGAAATTAGCAACTACTTATTAAAAATAGTAATCTTTTGAAGCAGGCAAATTACCATCAGAACTAAAAACTGCTTCGGTTATACTCGTGTACAAAAGAGATGATTCCTCTAATATTAAAAATTATAGACCTGTTTCTATACTATGCTCTTTTTCAAAAGTCATTGAGAAAATTGTGTCTAAGCAAATAGCTGACCTTCTAAAATAAATACAGAATATTGCAACCGAGCCAGCATGGATTCGTAAAACAAAAGTCAGCTGAGACTGCGCTCTTTCATTTGCTTTTGAATATATTTACACTCTGCTGGCATCTTCTTTGATTTCACATGCGCGTTCGATTGTATAGATAGTAATGTTTTGGTGATGAAACTATATGCTATGGGGTTTAGAGAGCTTCCATTAGATTGGTTATTGTCGTTTTTAGAATGCAGAAAACTAGTGGTTAAATTGGGAAATGAACAGTCACCTGAATTTGACATTGATGTTGGTGGCTCGAGATATAGGTTTCTCTAAATATATTTTAGTTTTTTTAGTAAAAGGTACGACATGCAAACATTTTCCAGAGTCTTCCATTCTTACTAATTATGCCTACGTTATAGAAAACGAAACAGAAAGTCTAGTATTACAAAGCACTACCAGTGAGCGAACTACTTATATATAATCCTGCAATATACTGCAACTGAATATTAATGACACTATATAGAAGGAAGGCAAGAGAAGTTTTAGTAGAATACATAAAGCATAAAACCGTTTTTAATGGGCAGGTAGATTGAATGGCTGTAAAAGTAAGGGAATTCCATTAAGCCACATAAAAATTGTGATCGCAAAAACGGATACGTTTACAATAGGACCATTTCTAAACATTATTGTTATTTGAATAAATATGTATGAAATATATATCAAATATATATGAAAGTTTAAAGGTCATAAAAAGCATTAAGTTCAAATATACAGAACCTCACAGAAAACACTCACTGTATCGCAAATTAGTAAACATTTATTCTTTGCTTGTTAGGGTTTCACTAAAAAATGAGCAAAAAGACACCACCTGATATTAACAAATAAATTGTGATATGATTGAGATGGATGACGCTAACGGATATTATTTATATATCATTGACGTCACAGTCGTGGCAGAAAACGTTTACGATTTTTGAATTTTAAGTTGTTTAAAAATGAAGTTATATAGAATCTAGCAAAATACGTGCGATGATCAATCTATTAACAAATTAGTAACTAGCTATGTCAAAATATTTAATTGATGTTGGTGGTTCGAGATGGGTTAAGTGGTAGAATAGCTTTTAGCTAAACTTCGCCCTATGGTGTTCTACTTCCATTATTCCTGTTTAAATAAAGACGATATTATTATGATAATGATAAAAATACCCGTTGCATTCAGGCAATTTGGAAGTTAGCTTGAAATAGATACATCTGCACTTGATTTGTGTTAAAATTTAGCGGCAACTTGTAAGTATTTTTAGTGGGTGGGCAGCAGTAGGCACAAATACTGAAAATTTGTTATTATTATTGTCATTATTAAAAAATAAGTAAAAAATAAATTTAATTTAAATGATATCTCAAAATTTTCATTTTTTTAAATTATCTTTGGGTAAGCAGCCCCGGCGAGGCGCCACTAGTAACGAGCAAGACGCTGAAGATCTGGTTTATACTTACATTTTAACAAAACTGAATATATCTTGTTTCATACCATCCAAAGGAAAGGTGCTTCTTACCCTAATTTACAGATCTATAATAATACCATCACACATTCACATAAAGCTATATTGATGGAGGTTATTCGCTAAAACGGAATGATCATTCTGGGTATCTAGCTTCTCAATTAAATACCTTCATTTTAGAACTATAGCAACCAAAACAATTCGCTAAAAATTATATACTTCTCACATATCGAATCACATTTTGTTAAATGGAACTCTTCTTTGGGGTTCTAGCTCTTTTGTCAATAAAGTTTCTCTTAAACAGAAACCGGAAATAAGATGTACTGCAGGTATTAATCAACTAAAATCCTGTAGAAACGATTTTGACTCATTAAAAATATTAACTTCATTTGATATGTGTCTTTCGAAGCCGCTAAGATATTTATTATATTCATAAGCATAAAAATAGAATATTACAAGGATGTAATGTCTATCCTACAGTTTAAGGGATCCTAAACTACATCTTATGAAGCATAACTTACGATATGTTAAAAGAATAATGAAAACAATAAAATTTTAAAATCTGTGTCCAAATTATTGTCAAAAATAATTTGTGGAATAGCATCAGTTTCCGCATTAATTATGTATACCAATGCGAAAATGAAACCTTTTATGAAAACTTTTTACTGTAAAATTTATACAAAAAGTACTTATGTCAAAAAGGCTTGGTTTCTAGGAAAATGCAAAGGAAAACAATATAATAATAGCCCCACTTTAATTTATGTATAATGCGGACCCATAGCACATACATACGATGTGTGTAAATTAAGTAATAAGACTGATATGTTTAAATATTTTTATTTGAATATAATTACAATTGAACGTTGTCTCCATCAAAATAACTCTCTTGGGAAGCCACACATCCTTGGAGACGGTTCTTCCATTCCTCATAGCAGTGCTGAAACTCGAATATTGGAATCGCCTTTAGCTGGTAGGTTACCAGGTCGTTTGAATGTTTCCCAGTGCCCCAAAATGATGTCCCTTCAGATGAATTTTCAATCCTGGGAAGAGGAAAGGGTCACAAGGACCCAAATCAGGTGAATAAGGAAGCTGAGGACCCACAGAAGTATTTTTACTGGCCAAAAAACCGTTTATGGAAATTGCTGTGCGACAAGCTGCATTTTCATGATGCAGGATCCAATCGTTCTTGATGTTTGGTCTCACATGCATGGCCCTTTTTCGGAGTCTTTCGAGAACCTCTCGGTAAAAATGTTGATTAAAACTGTCTAAACTTCAGGCACGAACTTTTTGTGAACGATTCCCTGACTATCAAAGAAACAAATCAGCAAGTTCTTGATCTTTGATTTGCTCATTAGCCCGAAGTGTGCCATTCCATACTCTGGCGTCTTGTTACCCGGTCATACTCGAACACCCAACTCTTATCACCAGTATTATTTTCAATCGATTCCAAAAACTCAAGGCAGCTTTCTCTACTGACATTTTTTTGTTCCTGCAAAAGGTTTTTGAAACTATTTTCGAGCAGATCTCGTTCTCAATTCTTTGGTCAAAGCTTGATGAACGGTGATCTGATATAAATTCAACTGTTCCTCAATCATTCTAACCGTCAACCGACGATCTGAACACACAATATCGCGGATCTTATCGACATTGCCATCAGTTCTTGTAGTTGAAGACCTTCCGCTGCGTGGCTCATATCCCATCGACTCTCATCCTTATGAAAATGCTTTAAACCATCGAAAAAACGTGGGCTTTTGACAAAACACTGTCCCCGTGTGCCTGTTGAAATTTTGCAAAAGTTTCTGTTGCACTTTATCCAAGTCTGAAGCAAAACCTAATAGCACACCGTTGCTCGAAATTAACGTCTTTCATTTGTAGAACCTACTACGAAAACCTGGTTCACAACGGACAACCAAATGTCTTGATCGAGTTCAAACTTGTACTGAACACGTATTACAATGTCCACTTGTCGCCCCTCCATGTCCCGTGCTTCCCGTGTTGCCATATCAAATCCTACGTTGTCAGTCTCATTACTTAATTTAAACACCTCGTATAACTAACAGCTGATTGTATTGATATCCCTGTATTAACATTGACAATAGCCTTTCTATCTTTTTATTGTGTACTCCTTTGTTCATTTTCTCTGACTTATTGCGAACTATAGCCTTCAAATTAAAGATTATTATAATTGAGTTCGTGAGATATCTTTTAGCTGAATCAAATTAAATCATCAACTTAAAATATATAAACAGACGGAATGAATCCTAAATTAATAAGTGGAAAATTCAATGTTAGTACTAATAGACGTATTTGTGACAGCACAAAGTAAGCCTAATAAACAAGAAGTGACTGATGATGCGCGGAACAGTTGACTGACACCGTTGACAGGCCTCAATTAATAACATTCGCGAGAGCGTGGTTGTGGTAATTTGCGGGACGCGCGAGGAAACCGTGTTTTAGGGCTTGTTAGAGTCAAGCAGACAATCACAGGGATGGATAACGGTTCGCCGTCATGATTGGCTTCATCGATAATGTAATCTATAGGTGTCATTGCTTGCACCTGAGGCATTCCTCCCGGTTTTGCGCTCGTATTACTTGCCACGCCATATATTTATTCGACAAAATGTTGTGGCGATACGGACTAGTACATACTCGTACCTATAACCGTATATTTCCAATATACATAACGTCTAAATGGAACTTTTATTGGGTAATAAAACAAAGCATCAACGGATGAAAGTGTACATATACATACGTGCTACCTGGGGTAACCCATATTGGGCGAGAAGAAGCAATACTGAACGTTTGAAAATTTAGAGTTGGTAAATTGAAATACCTTCAATTTCGTGCAAATTTCAGGACAAATATTTTCCTTCATTCGTATATGCTATCAAGAAGGAAGTACATATGTCCGTACTATTTTAAGAATTTGAATAATAAAATTTGAAAATGAATATATAGGAATCAACAATATGCATACATACGAACGTAAGTCTCAATTTTTATTGCACCCGTACTGCACATTTATTTGTGTTATTTTTCTATGGTAAAAAACTACTTACGAAAAGAATAAAAATGTAAAACATTACGCATTTGCAGCAGTAGCATTTGGGATTCGCATTCATCTAACATAATACTTAATACAATTTTATAAAATACAAAGGGGCTAGTGTAGACCATAATGGAACACTAGTTGTAGGATCGTAACGTCCGTATACATACTTCGCCAACACTATTCATTGATATATTAATTGCTAGGTAATTTGCCTATAATATAAAATAATAAACAGCAGAGGGCCTAGTATAGACCCTAGGCATCACTGCATTCATTAGGGCTTCCTGAAATTTGTGGATATTTGACTGATGAGAAGTAAATAGGCAACATTACCATTTTTTAATTAGGTTCACATTTTATATTCGTGTTAAGATTTTACCAAAAATGAGGGATACCCCATAATACTCGGTATTAACAAATACATTGTGATATGATTGTGATGGCTGACGCAGACGGTACGCTGACGTAATAATCGTGTGAGAAAGCGTTTGCGATCATGTGATTTTTCATTTCTGCTTGAAGTTTAGCTTAGGAAGAAAGAAATGTTTTTTTTCTAATCTCATTACTACGCGACCTTATATCATGCACGGCATGACTTTAATTTTTTTTTGATGGATGTACAAATGCAGTTAAAATATATTTATTAAGGCTTGCGATGCTGTGCTTAGAAGTTAGAAAAAGAGGATAATAATGAAATTCCATTCTTAGATACTCTAGTAATTAGAAATAAAGATAGGTTAGAAATCGACATATACCGGAAGAAAACCAATGTA
>JARFOC010021222.1:0-10116 GCA_031763485.1 Osmoderma eremita
AAATAATATACCTAGAAACAAGCCTAGTGAAAAATAGAAATTATATTTGCAATAAAACAAACCTTTTGCCTTCAGTCCTTAACTTTTTCACACTTTGCCGACTAATATCCTAAACAATAAAAAAAATACCCTTACCACCTCGATGAGTGAAGAACTCCGTACCTAAATGTAACCGATTTTGAGATATCTTCAAACTTATGTATTCTTTCTTCTTCTCATCTCCAATCGCCATTTCCTTTATACTTATTTCACTATTTGTAGACGACAAACTTTTTTTACTTGACTTTTTGAAATTTGTTTATATTCTCCTATCTATTCTTCACTCTAGCAACCACCTAGTATTTTCGTCAACATCACAACAGCACACTTTTCTTCCCTTCTCGCCCATGCTACGTCAATGGTTTTCGTACTGTCTACATCAGCAGACGGTCCTATTGTTCGTTCTTTTGATTCTATGGGAGCAACTTAGACTGGGGTAACTGCACTGGCGTTCGCATAGTAAATCCGTAATATAATGTATAAAATTCTTCCAAACCCATTGTTGTGTAGTGTGGTGTAATATGCGATAATGTTGTGTTAATTGACAATATATAAAAAAATTCTTTGATTTAGTATCATTTATTATGCCCATCACCTGTCCCTGGCTGAACTTTGCTACGGTATTCTAATTTCTTGCATTTTAGTTGTCCATCCGCTTCGAAAACGTTTCCATAAGCGAACCCACCAGATAAAGGCCACATCATATCTCATATCATCAGGTAATGAAGGAGCATTACAATTTGCGTGGGTGAGACAGGAACAAGTCGCCTTTACGATACCCGTTATACGCGGGAATATTTCTTTCCTCTTCGCGAATGGATTGTCAAAATAAAAAGCCTAAATCGTTAGCGTATTCTGCACGTAGAACGCACCCGACAGCTTCAAGTTTCCGATTACTCTGACCTACGACTGGCAGACACGCGATCATGCCAATTATCCGGAGAAACCTTTTGTTGTTGTCCGATAACCGCGTTCCATAACTTGCGATTTGTGATTTTTCACCTCCTGCTCGTTAGAGCGAACATATTTATACTTGACGCATTTCAGGTAAGACTCGCGTAATATTCTTAGTGGGAGATAACGATTGAAAATAAATCTATTGCTAGTATTTATTGTTTTATACCTGTACTGTTTGTATGCAAAGATCTCAACTGTTGAATAAATAAATAAATAAAGATGGGGATACACGTGCGTTTTTCTAGCGGCGACTGATTGTACTGTCGTTATACAGTCGCAGATAAAATAATCAGTGATTCTAGTTGTATCATTATAAACTTAGAAAGGATTTTAAGAATTGCAGATAATCAACGATACGAAATAGAACTACAAAAAAGACGACCACCGTTTATTTCCATCCCGTACAAGAAAACATAACACAGATTTCATTACAGGAAACGACTGTAATACACGGTCAGTAAAATCGCTTCTGCTGTGTTTCTAACCGTATCGCACGTTTCAAAGCGTATCTCCCAATAATTACATTAACTTCCATTGCGTTCCCTTCACGCTGCGATCTTTGATTTGGAAACGCGGCAGATTTATTGCGGGACTCAGCGCGCCGCGCAAGATTTGTTTAGCACCTCCGTGTGGTGGTGTGCGTTATGGGCGCGCAGGAGTCCGTTGAACTTAACATTCGTGCGGTTTCTATATTTACGTTAACTTGAGCTTGGCAGTCGACAGAGATGTTTCTTTTTCTTCTCTCAGTACTTTTCTTCTTTTCCGTCCTCGTTTTATTCCATTTGTTGTTGTTAATTTCGTATTTGTATATATAGAATGCGCTTTATGTATGTTCTTGTATGGTACAGCCTGAGTAAAGAAAGGCCAAGAAGACGTTACGCATGTAGCTTTATGGCGAATTCCAGAAGCTGCATGCGCACGAGAAGAATTCCAAATAACGACGGGGATTTTCCTTGAAGTTGTGTACAACTGTTCTTCGCTAATTTCCTTGAATTCAAGTCGCGAGTTTGTTTATTTTTCAAGTGTCTGTTAAATAATTTCAAGTTAAGCTATACGTATGTATATCCTTCATAATTCTATCATTTCTGCTAACGTTTCTTGCGTCATTGTAGTCAAAGATATTGACCGTAGCTTTTGATTGTATCCTTAATGATTATTTAGTGTTTCTGCGCTCCTTAATTACATACTTCTTCAATGCAGCTTGTCCCATGCAAGGTCAGTAGAACTAAGAATTAATTTGAAACAAAAAGAAAATCTAATAAACATATAACCAATGTTTTTTTTTTCCTAGATTCAAGATGTTCAAATGGTTTAGGAGTAAAAATTTTAGAAATTAGTAGCCGTACATTTTACCATACTTAAACGCACTGTTCGGATTACTCCTCCCGCACAAAGTATTAATTAATTCGGGACGACACGTGTTTCGGGAATACGTGGATTCCCATTATCATAACCGAATAGTTATTCGACTTTATAAAGGGAATCCATGTATACCCGAAACACGTGTCATCCCGAATTAATTAATACTTTGTGCGGGAGGAGTAATCTGAACAGTGTGTTTATCGTGCTGCCCCACATTCCTCGCAATCTTTACTAACCAATACTTTATGAAATAAATAAATAACAAACAATAGTTTTATAAAGTTTACTAGCTTAAGAAGCTAGACTAACTTAACTAACTTAAGAAATCTAAATTACTGATTACATGACAATTAGTATGTACATATATACAGTGGTGTGCAAAAAAATAGGTATAAGGCAATATTCATATAGATACCCTGGTAGCAAATATATTAATGATTTACAATTTTACTAAGAATGATCACCGTTTGTAACACAAAAAACATTAAGCCTATTTAAAAATGTTATTCAATGGGTAAAGATCTAGTAAATATGCAAAAAGATGCTGTGCAAAATAATAGGTACACTTCAAATTAAACACTGTTTTCAAACAAAACATAAAAAAAAACATTTAACGAGACATTAGTATTTGGTGGTATCGCCTTTATTTCGCAGCACTGCCTAATATCTACGAGGCATAGAATCCACCAAACGTTGGCATCTTTCAACGGAGATTAATCGCCAGGCTCCTGTGTTGCCTGCCACAGTTGCTCCTTATTCTTACTGCAGACATCTCTAATTGCTTATTTTAACATCCCCCCATAAGTGCTGTATGGGCTTCAACTCGGGTGACTGGGAAGGCCATTGCACCCTACTCCATTGATTGTTCTCAATGATTTCATTTCGGCAGCTCTCGTAGGCTTTGTGTTGTTTTCAACGTCTCGACTCGAGCCTTTGCTGCATATCTTAATACTGGTCTCACCTGCTTTTATTGCTTCGAATCTTACCTTCGGCGGTCATATATTTATTTTTCCTCAAGCAACCGGTTATTTGCTTGAGTCAATACTCCCTGATGGTGATAGTCTTGCCAGCAAGATATTTCAATCCCGGAATATATCCAACTCATGTTCTGTTTGATGGGTTGATCCTTAGGGGTTAATTTACATCTGATAGGATATTTTGCTATGACAATGAAACGATGTAAATTGTAGACAATAAATAAAAACAGAACGTTGAGATTTTTTGATGCATTTGGTAATTTTTAATAAAACGCAATATAGAAAAAAAGCATATTTTCTGCATCGACAAAATGCATATACTTTTGGAGGTTACTGTACATTCATCCGCAGAACGTACTTCTTGCATGCCTTAATGAGCCTAGCTACCCATCGAGCGTATTTACTACCGGTCAGAACAACAACTTCTTGCATGTTGTACATATGCTTGTAATTTCTTCGTCTTAGTCCCGCAGCTCTTGTCAATCGTTCTTTTCAATTCTTCCGCGCCCCGCGTACCCTCTCCGATGTTAACCAAAGATATACATGAGTATAGCCCGATGTTACTACGGCCTATCACGATAGGATCTGCCTTTCGACTTCTCTGCGCTTCGGTATACTCTTCGTGATGTGCCCTGACCGGACTTCAATCAACATCGCGGCGAAACACACGACAGCACACAATGGGATAGGTTGTCGTCGGCGTGCTGGATCGCTTGATGTGTGGTCCGCGAATTGTGAAAGACGTTTGAGCGGCAGTGTAGACTTGTAGACTTGCCTCGGGGTATTACGTGATGTTTAGATGGTCGGATGCGACGGACTAAAAGGCCAGTGTCAGAAATAGTGCATATCGATGATTTACGAGGGTTCAAATCGGAGCGAATCGTTAATGAAGACTGATCAGTTTGTTTACTAGGATCCGATGCGGGAAATGCCTTTCTATCGGAGGCTAGAGATCGCTTCCAGTTCGCGATGATGTTTCGTTTTATCGTTATAGTTATTGCTATTGCTTCCTGACGATTTCTTTCTTCTATTTGCCGGTTTCGTTTGTTCTTCTTTGCTTTGGGAGTAAAATTACCATCGGATAAGGCTTTGAACTTGTGCACAAACCCATGATCTTAATCGCATCCTCAATAGAGTAGTCAATAGAGTAGTTTATTCACTTTGGTTGTTGTGCGCTGTACAGTAAGTCTTAGAGGTAGATAAATAAACAAGTATGCATATGTAACTCCCGGAACTTCTTCAGCTCTTGTACATTCTGACATACGTGATCGTGAATAAATGTTAAATGACTAAATTCCTTAATAATAATAGTAATAATAATGGCCCATTTATTCAATTATACAATAATATAGAATGTATCATAAAGATGCAGATATAACGCAAACAAAATATCAGAGAAAACCAGTAAACATTGTATATGTGTGTATATAAAATGCTACAATACACATAGTATACTCCAAAAATCTTTAAGGGTTAACTCAAACTTACAAATGCACAATCATACCCCAGCAACAAAAGCGTGGTTATGGTGCAGTCGAAATCAACCACACTAAAGCAATAAAACAGTGGTTGTCGACGGTCATGAAATACAATGTAGTAGAGAGATACAATTCACACCGACCAACGTCTTGTCGCTGTGGTTTGGTCGTCCAGTGGTCGATTTCGACGATACCGTAACCACTGTTTTGTCGCTATGGTATGGTTGTACAGTGGTACGTGTGAGTTGACCCTAACAGTGTCTTAAAAAGGTTTGTTATTGTGGGCAATGACCAAATATTTTAATACGTTGCCAGACAGCTTGTTTTTGCATCTTCCTTGGATGAGTTTTTCCTCCCGTGTCACGATCGTGATTTAGTTCATATTTGCTGAAAAAATGGGTTTAAAAAAAGGAGTTCGCTCTAACATGCGTGTATAAGGAAAGTAACTATAGATAGTCTCAACCTCCGAATGCAGCACAGGGCTTATCAGAATTCGATACACGGTTGCCAAATCGTCGAATTAGCTGTACACTATTACTTCCGGTTCCATTATTTGGGTTTCTGACAGTTAAAATGCATATTTTGACGAAAATAGTAAAATATTTAAAAAACATAATTCTTTTATGTAAGAATCAGTGAAAAAGCCCATAATTTTATTTATTATTACACAACATTAACGTAATTTACATTTCGAACATTTATTTAGGAATTGGGGCAGAGTCTGTCTAATTTAACTGATACGCTGCCCTAACAAATCCTTTTTCAGTGTAAAAATCCTGTTGGTGTCGATATGAACGCCCCCCGGAAGATCACACCATATTGGAGTCGAGATGGGACATATGCGTAATGGGCAGTTAACACGGCTTCAACACTTACATACCGCGAAATAACTCTTTAGGTATCACAAAAGTTGCTCAGCCTTAATGGAATTTCCTTCCACGATAGCCATTTGTCTACCGTGACGCCAAGATCTACAGAGATAAGTAGTTCGTCATGGTAATCGATTGTTAGTTTTTCCGAAGGTTCTGTGCCCTTTTTGTGGCATTTAGTTTAAGGTTGTTGCTTTTGAACCTCGTATCCATTCAATTCCAATGAGTAATACCAGAGTCAGATCTCTAAATCTCATGATTTTCAAGCTTGCGCAATAGAAATTGTCGATGCAAATTTAATTAAAAAATATAGAAATATGTATGTATTGAAGAGTTCGCAAAATATCAGGTGCGAGCCCAAAGTCTGCACATTGCGATCGGACTGTATATCCTAAATATTGGTAATTTTCTTGTCCTTCAGTTCACGGTAAAAGTGAATTAATAATGAGTGGATTTACCACCAACGTTATGGTTATTCCGAATAGTGTTAAGTCGTTGCTTTTTAATTCAAACTTCGCATAACATGTTTGACGATTGTATACACAATATGTATATTTGAGCATAAGTTACGTCACGATCTTAATTACGTTGGCTGCCGCTAAAGGAAACTTGCAACACAATTACATAAAACTACTGACTTGGAAACCCACGTACCCGTATGAAGCCCGCAGAAGAAGGTGTCATTGACTTACTTGCCAGATACAAAAAATCATCTATGTGTATCCCCGATATTATGGAAAGATTGTAGACCATAACATTACGATTTTAAAGAAATTTTTATTTTCGTTTCGCATCTTGCGACTCTCACTATATCCATCCGTCACGCCACCATTCCTGTCCACTGGGCCCAGCTTCGCTCATACACACATCCCGTTTGTATTTTATCGGGACGAGCGGATAAATCGGAATCGAAGAAAGAGCGAGACGCGACGAAGATGTTGAAGCGAGGTGGAGACATGAATTATTCAACTTCTGTACGTTTCGTTGTATATACGGTCAGAGACCTGCATCATACACGCCGAAGCGTCTGTGCCGTGTGTGCCGGGTAAAGAGCTGCTCCCGCCAAATATGGCGACGACGAGCAGCGGTTCTTCGGGGTTTTGCTGGAGTAAAAACAATGACCGGTCGCTTTAAGTATGGGCATATTTTATGTTATATTTTACTGCTTTTTTATTGTCCGATTTCGAAATATCGCGGTTGCAGTAATCAAAATATTGATATCTATTGCCAACTATTTGTATAGGTATACAAGATATGTGCTTCTAAAAAAGAAAAGTCGTGTGAAAACTTGTGTAGAAGTTGGGATAATTACTTGCACAAATAGCAAAATTAGATATTCGAAGGTAAGTAAGTGTCTTTACACGAAAACAGTAACAGAATTCCATAAGGCCTCCTGAGAATTCAAATCACGCCACACTGACCAAGGTTCGAAATAGTCATAATAATAGGGTTTTTTCTTCATTACCACCACAATCAAGAATGCGACGTTTCGTTCGATAAGTTACAACAATAGGAATTACCACCCAAATCATGGAATCCCAATGATGGAAATGGGGAGGATGACAGAAAGCCACACACTCTTGGGCCACTCGTACTGAGCCCTTTCTGCTACCTCCACTAGCGGCATCACTCTTCTGCCGTCTATCAGATCCAACGCCATCTGAGTATAAACTCGAGCGAGTCGATGTGGACATGCTGGTCCAGGATGGAGTCTCTGAGTTTGGCACAAGATGTGCTTCAACGTCTCGTCCTCTATGTAATAAGCACGGCAAAGGGAACTACAAATTTATCCCATCTGGTACATATTGAGCTTGCAGTGGCCAGTCAGTAGCAACAAATTACAATTTGGCATATAGGTTGCTGCGAGAATGAAGCAGGCAATACTTTGCCCGTCTTTGACAATAGCCTATACGAGCGTAACTAGGCTGGTATTTACAGTCCGTGCTCAAGGCGATGCTCGTGCGCAAGTACGCGTACTTGAGCATGCACGTCGTTTACAAATGCATGCGGAAATGGTTCCAACGCGTATTTAACCTTTTGAGTGCCAAAGAGCGCGATCGCGCTCCTGGTATATCAGCCAGTGTATTGAGGAGCGCGATCCTTGGCACTCAATGGGTTAAGCATAAGCACTTCCTTGAGCAAGGACTATAAATACCAACCCTAGCGATGGTTTTACGTACCTCACAGCACGTAGTTTCGGATTCCTATCTACCCTCGTGCTGAATGGTAGGTAATTGAGTATAGGCGACGTAACAGGGAAAACAGATTCTGGTTCCACAAAAAGAGAATGGGCTGCCGAGTCGGAATCCGCCGGCCCATCGGCCGCCTCATTATCTGGATTTCCTTTACATTCTCTCACTCACACAAGTTATAAGACTTACTAGCAGCGATCGCTTCCAGGGTATTGTAGCATAGAAGTACTAAGCCTGAAGCTATTCTGAAATTGCTAAGAGCCTTCAAGGCAACTTGGTTGTTGGTGCAAAGAGCAATGCTTTCTCCCTAATGCCCCTTACGTGCACCTTCCAGGATTCCCCTGAAAAACCCCCTGTAAAACCGAAGTAAATCCTCCAAGTGCAAGGCTTGAGTCAAGTTTGAAATCCGGACGAAGATTCCTGCTCCGGTTCCTATATTTATTTATGATCCATCTGTAAAAGCGGAAATCGTTGGACCATGAAAGTTAAACTAAGGTTCGAATCTTTGTTCAAACGGTCGCAATAACAAGGATTTTTGCATTACCACTCAGTAACGGTGAATACCAAAGAGATTTATCTAAATCAGAAGATAAGCAGTCACGCTTAGGGTTCATTTGATAGTTGAGAGTTTACCACAAATTTCGAATATGTCAATTGCAATAACTATGGGTATGTGTTTAGCTTAAGCTAATTAGGGTGGTATTTCAAGAAAGACTGGCTCGGGCAGGTTGTTTGTATACTAATGGAGAAACTTGATGCTGAGATCTACTATTTCACTCTACATTAGGTTGTGTAAGAGTGTATTGTGTGTGTGTTTGAGGTGTATGGCGTTGTTACTACCCCTCCTCGCCGTAAGAGGGCAGCATTATCTATGAGATAAGCAAGTAGTCGCGTTCAGGAAGTTATTCACTTTCCTGGACTTACCTTTTTATTTTTAGTATAACTGAATCTCTATGCGGTTTCCATTTCTTAAGTAGTCACACATAAATAATAACGACAAAAGAATTTCGAAAGTAAAAAGTAATTCAGAATCATTTTCAATTTTTTGACCAGATGTCACAAGAAATATATTTCCGCGTGAATACGATCAAAGAAAACAAAAACCAAAACAAATGCATCATCACGCTTTCACGACGCACAGCCAACCTCGAATAGTCCGCTTGCGAAACCGCAAAACCGCAGCGCAAGCAAGAGGATCAACAAACGGCGGGCTTTCTTCTTTCAATATTAAGTGAGCGACCGCCAGTTATTTTAATGATCTTATAGTCTACGCGGACGTCGCCTCCTCACTCTTGTTATTTATAAGTGGCGGACAGTTGTCTCGTGGACGTGCCATCCGAGGGGATATTCGTGTCGATGCCGAGCTATGTCGTCAATTGAATTTTGCTTTTTGTCGTTCCCCTAATGAAAGAGCGTACGTTGTTAGGTAAATCAGATTTACAGGTTTTAAAAGAGAAATTGCTGTTTTGCCCCAGCTAAACTAAAAAAGCATATTCTGAAGTTAATAAAATAACTTTTCTCTTCGTTGAAATACAGATAAACGTAAAGAGAAAACACCTTTTTTCTTTTAACCATTGTTCGGATTAATCGCGTACTATTCTAATTCGTTTCGTGCTATATCTTTGCCTTTAGCAAAGACAACGACCTCTGCTGGGAGTTTCGGGCATTACACTGAACGCACACCATCACTACTTACATAACTTTAGCATCGCTTCTCCATCAATAATAACGGATTATTAATGGCAACGCAGATCCGATCCGAAGGAAGTCCCAGGTTATTAACGATGCGACAACTGAGAAGTTGACGTTTCCTAGCAGAACATATATACGTCCGAATGTTCCTTAGATAATCTCTCAGGAATTTATGGTGAGAAACTTGGGGTATATGTGCAAGGTAACAGATTGTCTTTAAGTTTAAGCGTTTAGAAATGGCGGATATTAAATCTTAGGGAATTAGTTTCAGCTGTACTATGTATATATTGGGGAGCATATATATGCATCTAATAATAATTAACATTATCAATTTGTGTGCCCATAAGTGTATATTATAATTTATTTATACTGCAGATATGTTTTCAAAATAAATTTCCTATCAATACTAATTCGGTCTAATGATATTTTAGATAATTCTTTACCCTCACTATGGCTATAATCAAGGAAAATAATGCGTGAAAGAATTGCAAGGACTGTGGGCTGGTATCACTAATACGCAGTATCGGGAAATCCACACCACACAAATTGA
>JARFOC010021243.1:0-10114 GCA_031763485.1 Osmoderma eremita
ACTTTCAGGCAAGAGGCTGCTAAAATTGACACCACAAAATTTAGACTTGAAGATTGTTACAGTACAAATTTGAATTTTTGAATTTGGCGCATCGAGTGCGATGTGAAATTAGTGACATTCATATTTATGTTGAAATACAATTTTATTATTGAACATTGCGAAATTGAAATATTACAAGAACAATTATCATTTCAAGCTACATTTCCACAGAATGTATACTTCTAGAAAACAACAAGTTATCCATATCATGTCTTAGGTCTTTATATATTCCTTTTATTTCTAGTTCGAACTGCTTACTATTTTGATTATTAAAATATTATTGACTATTATTATGCCTTTATTATCAATTATTATATTATGTATATAAATATGTTATAAACTATATGTATATATATATTGCGATCATCCCTGAGGGAATTTTACACTCAAATAACATTCTGAGGGAATAACCAGCGAGATAGGTTGGCAACACTGAGTACAAGTAGCAAACACGCACACAGCGTGCCATTCAGACATTCAGTACATAACATCCTAAAGTTAGTTAAGTGAATAATCCAATTATTCGCGAAAGGCGTATAAACATAATATATGTAAATAGTGTAGTTCACTAAAATTAGTGAAAGCTATTCTGTTTTATTCCATATTAAATATAACCCATTCGCTCGTCCATCGAACGTTACGACAAAGAATAAAAATAACTAGTGCCGGAGTGTCATCATACTATTGCACTATATGGAAGTAGTCATTAGCTCCAGCACAACAACGCAACAACCGAATCGTCACAATTATCACGCCAATGAAACACTTAGGTAACAAAAAAACTTAAAAACGCTCCACATTGCTCTGCAAATAACGGTACTGATAAGGATATGAAATTTGTTGTTAAAATACGTACCACAGTTCCTAAGACGAATCTACACCAAAAAAACATAAAATTCAACAACTTATTAGTACAAATTGGACACCAGCGCTTCCCAACCGTTAAACAACACTCATGTATTCAAGTAAATTTCTATTAGTACGCGCAGATAAAGCTGTTAAAGTCAATTAAGAAAATTATGTACTAAAAGCATTGTCATCAAATTACCTGAATAACTCATGAATGATACCACAACTTTCTTTAATTCCTAACGATACCTACATAATAATAAAACGTCTTCTAAAATCACTTTTTTTTTCTTAAAAAAAGCTATTGTGGGCATAGAAAAACATCTGCGTCAACGAAACGGTATGTATATTTTTAAAAATTAAGTGCTCAGGAACTTCGTTAGTCCTCCAGAGCGTTAGTTTACGTCAGGAGAACGTTTAAAGTATTTTTAATGCTACGCCGAGGGACCATAAAATAACAATGGACGTGGAAAGTTTCTTGGAAAGTGCGTTAGTGAGTGCCCGGTCCGGCCGAACTTGTGTAAATATTTTCTTTTCGGGAGAACAACGAATGAAATTACTACTACGCAGGGAATGAAAAATCGTAAATTTCATTCAGGTGTCTTCCGAAAATCATCGCCCAGTACGTTTAATGTGAGTTCGAAACGCTCATATGTAATTTTTTATATTATACAAGTCATAGAAGTATGGTAATCATATTTAACGTTTTATTACATCATTATCTAAGTTTATGCTAAGCTATATAACCCAGATCTTACATCAAAACTGAAGTAAGTGACAATATTTTATCTTTACGTATATACAAAGAAACGGTTTCTATACACAGAAAATATGAATTATTACATTTCAATCATTCAAATAACACAATACCAAACATAATTTGAATAAAATGAATAAGCAAAATATTAATAACATTTATACAGCATTATAAATATCTTCTTCGGAATACATCAATTCGCGAATTTATTCAGATAAATCTGTTTTATTATAATTTATACCAGCGCCATCTCTTTATACCAACTTTGACGAATCCAAAGAAGCCTAGATTTACGTCCCTAAGCATAACAATTAAGCGAAAATTATTAGCTTCATTTGTTCCCGGCGCTGCGAATATGAGGACTAGAATTATTACCGGCAATTTATCGTCGATGCAAAACTAGAGGGAGGGCGATT
Source organism: Osmoderma eremita (assembly GCA_031763485.1). Taxonomy (NCBI): domain Eukaryota; kingdom Metazoa; phylum Arthropoda; class Insecta; order Coleoptera; family Scarabaeidae; genus Osmoderma; species Osmoderma eremita. The sequence goes on from JARFOC010021243.1 coordinate 2,062, forward strand.
AGTATTCTTTATTGTTTATTGTTTCGCAAACGTAACAAATCTTAGGTTAATATGACATAAAACGTATATTATGAGTGCGTGCTATTGTGTATATATTGCCATGATTGCTTCGTACGTTCACCATTTATTCTTTCTTGCAAGTATTCGTGCTATGCACATTATATGTTATTACAAGTTTAATAACCGCTATTTCGTGGTAGATACCCGCGTAATAATTATTCAATTCGCTCAATCGGTAAGTTAGGCATCTGTTCCTTATATGAAACAATAATAATGGTAGTACAAAACCTTTGGAGTATAATATACGAAACATATATATGTTTACCAACATTCTCATTCAATAAGTAATAGCTTAAATTTGACGGAGTACGGTGCAGATGTTTAATAATGTCACGCAAAATATAAATTCCCTACGTTTCAATTTTCCTTAACTAAACCATTGGAATTCCAGTATATATTGCAGTGTTACAAGAATGACCTTCATAGCACTAACCTCAAATACGTTAATGACAGAATGTGACACAATTGCACTTGCGATTTAATCTATTGTTGTGTCAATTGAGTTCGTTTGTCATATCTGATTGATGTAACCAACTTTGGAATTTTGAAAATAAGTTACTAGATAATAGAACTGCAGCAATTTTGGCAACATTTCTCTCTTTCCTCTTAACCGCAACCTCAAGAATCTGTTTCTTCTATTTATGCCGTTTTATACAATTCACTACTTAATGTATTTGTTTAATTTATGGCTGCTGTATATCACCTAACGCGTACAAAAATCTCAACTTTGACGCTCTTGTTTATATTTTTTTTTCGGTCGCCTAGTAACGCATCTAGTTATTAGCACAATGTTTACATGGTAACCGGCCGCTTTGGTCGCTTAGGTGAATCCCGATTGTTACGTCATCCTCCCCGACTGCTTCCTTCGATGCTAACCTCATCTGATGAAACATGTATTTGTGGTTCTTTTCTCGGCCGGTGTCATGTGAATTCGTGTAGTTAATTTGCAGAAATCTTCCGAAAAACCCTGCGTGTTGTATTGTGTTATATGTGTGAATGTGTTGCGATTTTACAAGCCTCTGGCTGGACTTACGCCTAGTATTATGAACGTATTTAAAAGGGTATTTACGTAAATAGACATTTATCTGTTTGAGTTCTGTTTCTGTTTCAGTGGGTGGCTAGCATTATACTTATCAGTAATTTCCTTCCACGCATTAGCCTATAAATTATGAATTAATTATAGAGATAACAAACAGTGTAAAATGTACAAAAACCATACCTTATCCTGGTTTGTGACTGCATTTGTTTGTTTGTTTTCAATAATTTTTTTAAAAGTTGCAATAATACACAGCAAATCCAAGGTTTCTTGGTCAGTAAAATTTTTACCACGGCTTTTTTTTTTGAGTTCATGTTTTTGTTTTTATATTTCTCCTCACTTCGAACAACAAACACGTGGTGAATGCGGGGATAGCTTCTGCCTGTTCGACGTCAAAAATACAATGAAACCAAATGAGCTAACGGATGTTTCGTCCTAAAATGTTAGTATAACTATTACCAACCTTTGCATATCCGACATTTACTTAAATGTTGGTTTACCTTCATTCAAAACTTAAGTTAAAAGATCATTCAATTTAAAAGTCTTTTAACTAAATGTCTATTTAACATCGGTTGATAATACCGGGCGTTAGTATATCATTATATCCCACTGTATAGGGTTCTAGCTGAACAGCGGTATTGAATAACCGAACAGATGGTGACACTTCAATTTAACAATTTAGTTTGCAACCGATAATACACAAATGTTTGCAAGTTCAAAACGAATGTATGTGATGCCGTGTACACTACAGACAAATCCGACAACGATAAGATAAGATGAACAAGAACAGAAAAAGGTGGTGCGAAAGATCGTATCAATAATACAATTGAAAATATTACATTCCTCCATGAATACTATTATAACCAAGGTGACATTTCCCTCTTCTACCCTAGATTCAAGGCCCTTTCCAGATTGCTTTAACCCCCGCCTTTAACCATCCCAAGCGTTTTATAGGGTGGTTAAAAATAAAGAGATATGAAGTCTCCATTCGCATCCACTTCTTCTTTCTCTTGCTCTGAACTTTATGAACCTGTAAATTCGCAATCGTATACACATTATGGCGAATAAAACTAAGATTTTTTTATAGATTATAAAACCCTGTATAGATTATTATGATCTTTCCCAGAACGTCTTATTTTCTCGTTAATTCTCTATTACCATCAGATTTGTCTGTAGTATACGCTACTTTCTCCAATTTTCTTTTGACATGGGATTATTTATGTGTTTTCACGCACCACACATACAATAGAAATTGGAGTTTGGAAGATTTCTCCGAATTAACTTCACCGATTCATACAAGAAACCAGACGAGCAGAGAGAAGAACAAGTACAATTTCGTGAGACGATGTTGGCACCGAAGAAGAAGAGACGTCAGTCTGTAGTAGTGAGAAGGGAGCAGGCGGGGAAGTGTGTTTCCATTGTACAATGCTCTAAATGCCTTGACACTTGGTACAAATAAGGTTTCTCGATTATACTTATATATGTATACAGCTTTGTCCACCTCTTGACATTATAAACAATAGGGCGATAACTGAAGAATGAACAAAAACACCGAAATAATTTTTATAGATGCTATGCTCTTATACATATACCCTTTTCGTACCAAATGATCATAAATCATCATAAATGGGTGGTTGGATCTAGTTTAACTGATTATAATTGTTGTATATGTCTGACTAATTTGATGCAAGAGTAAACATAACAATAATTCAGAAGAACTGCAAATTTACGTATTACAAAGTATTGCGAACCCGTTATTTTTTATGACCTGAGGTAAATATCACCTTAGTATAGAGAATGAAATGAGTCGGTTTATTAAAAAAAAAAAACGCTGCTATTATTAAGTAACCCTTTCAACTGCATTCAATCTTACCTCACTTCACTTCTACGACCTGGGCAGCTTTGGTTCAATATCTAATCGAGAAAAGCACAACAAATAATTTTATAACAATATATAACAATAAATTTAAACATTTATTCTGCATTCTGCAATGTTATCTTTACCGACTGAGCTTAATTGATATTTTTCATTATCCGGAGAAAGACTTTTCTTTAATATTGATTTAAAAATCAAGTTCTATTTCAACAACAGCCCATGCGATTAAATTACTAGGTACACTAAGGATTTAAGAAATTTAATTACGCAGATCCAATAAAGTAGGTTGGTCCTATTTAGTTTAGTGATCTGATATTCGTATTATCAAGAGAGATCCCTTTAGTCGCTATCAAAATAAATAGAAACCCCTCCCGAATCCCTTTTTAAGGAAACGATATTTCACAATGCATAATTTACGGGTCGTTGAACCCAAGAGTGGCTTTAGAACGATTTGCTGAAAACATTATAGAGCCTTCCGTCTCCTAATACCTAGTCATTATATTCTAATATAATGTCGCAACGTCAGTTAATAAATAGGACGCACTACAACTAAGTGGGTATCCTAGCTAATGGTTAATTCATGCAAATGTAATTCATAGAGAATTTTACTTCCTGCTTTTACCTGGAGAGGGCGCTGCGCTGATGTATTGTACCGCTATAAACATACATTTTGTTCGTAGGAAAAATAGACTTACGTAGCGTGCTGCAGATATTGTTTCTTTAACAAAATTAAGTAGGAAAAAAGATTACCATGCAGTGAAATAGCTACCATATCATTAAGGCCAATGTTTTCATCAAAAGTTTCTGGGTGAGATAGCAATTAATGTACGATCCATATCTTACCTCTGGAAGGAAACAGGTATCTGTAACAGAGGAAAATGCAGTTAGGAACAAAGTGCAACCAAGATAAATATTGATAATAACATGACAAATCTCTAATTACGCTGATAAAAAATAATCGTAAATTAAGAAAACATATAGCACAATTTGTGTCAAAATTTCTCATCAAATTGTAAGTATTATTTAGGTTACTTAACTGAACTAAATTATTATTTTTGTAGTAGTAGTTTTTATGTAGAAATTATTATAAACACACTGTTCGGATTGCTCCTCCAGCACAAAGTATTAATTAATTCGGGACGACACGTGTTTCGGGAATAGGTGGATTCCCATTATCAAGTCGAATAATAAGATTATTCGATTTGGTAATAGGAATCCACGTATTCCCGAAACACGTGTCGTCCCGAATTAATCAATGCTTTGTGCGGAAGGAGTAATCCGAACAGTGTGTGTATTGTGCTGCTCCACAGTCTTTGCAATCTCTACAGAAATTATTATGAACGATATCTATTAATAGAAATTCCTAAATATATAATTTCATAAAGAAATTGATAAGCTAATGGTATTTTGATAGAAGATAAGATAAAGACTCGTTTATATTAATCTTGTCCACATAAGTCTTTAGAGAAAAGAAAAGGTTTATACCGATTTAAAGGGATGTGTGTACAAAATTTCACGTAGAAGTGATACCCCAACCTTACAAATCTATCCGTGATTAAAAGTGCAGCGCCATCTACCTTTCATCCACCAAAAAACAAAACTCAAATATTCACAAAATTTTCCACTTAATTTTTTTTTTTATTAATTGAAAAGAGCAATTGAACCGTACCAATTAATTTCCAATTTCCTTCACGAAACAACCGAAGAATTGCTCCCATGTATCGTCAAAGCAGGTTCAAGATGATATTTCAATGGAACGGTATAATTAGAAGGAATAAAAAAGGGTAATATCTAAAAAAAAAGCTATTGAAAACAGGCCACACGTAGAAATTTTACTTGAAGTCGAAATATAGCGGCACGTTATTAAGGTAGGCGCTTTTGTACTTGGGCAATTACGTTATGAATATTTCAGTTGCTGTAGACTGGAAAATTTTAATCAAATACTTTAAGGGCCGGACGTACAAAGAGAGTTTTTCTTCACACAGAGAAAGAAATGGAATTATTATTACGCGCATCACATGTCGGAAAAAGCATGAGTATAAAAAATGTTAATTAAATTAGAGTTCGGTTGGCTTGTACTTGGGTTTGAAATGACGTTAAATATACCTAGGTCGCAAATAATTTTCCATTGATGTGTCAGATATAACCAGATAAGGATTCAAAATTCGTACCCAAATTAGTATTTACCGGATCATACTCTTTCTTTACGTTGAAATACTTCGAAATACCCACCACTACAATAAGTAAATGACTCCAAGCAGATATTTCGGCAACTCTCAATAAAAATTATAAAAGAGTAACAAAGTTTTGGTTATAGTTATATCTCTGGATAAGGTAAAACACGGATTCAAAAGATCACCTTGCGAAACACCCCGCTTAAGCCTTAGCGGAAATGAATCTTGAATCTTACATATCGGGCTTTGTCCACAAAAGTAATTGTCACTACAAATACGTGGGAAATTTTATCTATAGGAAATATGTTTGGAAACCGAATATTTTTTGTTGTTTTTATATATAACTAATTCTCTTTTTTTCCAATCTAAGTTAAGTTTTTCGTAGTTGGAACCTATTCAAAGCTATTTCACGTTAAATAAATGTAAGTTATTGTTTCATTTATAACAATAATTTATAATATTTCCAATTTTGTCAATAACTTTTGATTATTCATGCATCAATATGGGTTTCCAAAACCAATCAAAAACTTCAAATATTCAACTAGAAAAATGCAAAAAGTCAAATTTTCTTAAAATAAGTTTTAGGAGTAACTTGTTCGTGCATCTGGATCAACACAATCGCATCGTCGCTCAAACCCCGTGTTTCAAAAGAACGCGGAAATTGGTTCATTAAAACTCAAGAAATATAAATCCGCCCCTCTTTCGCGAAGCGCATATTGACAGGAACGATATTGGCGTTTTTCGCAGTATTCTATATGTGAAAAGAAAGTGTAAACCTTCCTGCTCTTTACCGTAATCCAATGTTTTGTTATAAGGATTGTGTCAACTTGTCAAATATGCAGTTCCTAGGCGAATATCTCGCGAAATGTTCCTTGCGCCAGTATTTTTCCGTTGACAATACAATTTCTCCTCCCAAGTAAATGTCAAAATCACACTAGAGGCGTGGCAATCTGATAGATTGAAATGCGCTTTTTATTTTGAATAAATCTCATCAAAACTTCAATTCTCTATTTGAGACTTAACAAAAACACTTAACAAAAATTTTGGAAACACTCCACATTGCGCTGCAAATAGCGATACTAGAGTTAAACGCCAAGCTTACGAGGTCTCCATACATTGAAGTGGCGTCATGCTGTCTCGATCGAGGCCTCGGGAAGATAGTGCATAAAAGCCTCTATCGATACATTTAAATGTACACAGATGTGCGTGATGTCCTGTGGAATGCACGGCGTTTGAAGTCTCTATGTTTTGTTATTTTTCTACATTTTGATTGATTATTCGACTTGATAATGGGAATCCACGTATCCCGAAACACGTGTCGTCAATTAATACTCCGTGGGGGAGGAGTGATCAAACAGTGTGTTTATTGTGTGAATATTATTGAAAAAAATACTAAGAAACTATAGGAATTTATGTTTTGAATGGCAAAAATTTAAAATATGCCACATTAGTAATTAAAAAATGTACTAACAATAATTTGGCGAGATAATGTTTTTATTTGTGCAGCTACAGAGTATGAGTTGACCAAAGTATAAAATAGCACACATAATTCCCTCAGATTTCACAATAAAGATTTAAAAGAATTTATGTTAGTTAAATTAATTATAACTCAGTGTTTTAACAAAAGAAGTCACAGTAACATACCTTGTCAAAATGATCTGTATTTTACTAATAATTTATTTAACATAATCTCCATTTTCCACCGGAAAAATATATTCTAAACATTCTGAACATACAGAGCTTGTACACACTATTTTATATAACCAGCAATAAAAACGAAGTAAACAGTGCCTTATATATTTTGAACACGTGTCGGCAAGTTTTTTTAATTAAAAAAATATTCCAGTTAATTTAAGAACCAATATAAACAAATAAAAGAAACATTCTTCACAGTCTATAAAAGGGTACTTCTATTGTCATCAATTCTTCGTCATGTTATAGGTATGAACTGTATTAACAATATTTAATTTGATTCTTATAATGGTACGCTCGAGTCCTTTAGCAGAAAATGTTGTGGCAATAATGATTTTCGCTGTGTGCAGAAATAAATGGGCATAAATAATATATTGACGTTTCTTGTAAATTATCAAATACGTTTCCCAGAAACCATGCACCATAAAAAACCACCAGGATTATCAGAAAGGTAAAGTACCTCTATCTTTTATTGCAGATATGTCCTAAAGACATTGAAAATCTTAAAACTGTTTTCGCAGGCGCGAACATAATAAAAATATCTTGCAAATGAGGTTTTATATGAACTTACTTTCCATTCAAAATTTTAAAGAAAACTTATCGCTATAACCAAATGATTTGCCTCTAATTTCACCTCGTCTTTGTTTCGTTTCTCTATCTCATTCCTTTCAAAAGTTACGAAAGGGTAGACATATTAATAATAATTAATATACCTACCTTTAATATACCTACCTACATGGCAAATGTTTGAAAATATTGACTTAATAAACAAGCGTATTATTTCTACCGTGGATACGGTAGAAATAATACGGTATGCTAAGTTTGGATCCCAAATTCGTCAAGGCCGGTCATATGACGTCAGTGCGGAGCAAATTAAAAGCAGCCAATCACAGTCATACTCCTAGTACGCGGTAGTGCACGGTCGCCTAGCCATGTTTGTTTATTTATGTTTTGCTTATGCTATTGCACTGTTTACAGCCGCGTTTTACTTTGAGATTGTATATTTGCAAGGCTAAAACCATGACACAATGTAAATAAAACACTTGAAACTGTGTAAATCTTCACTATATTAAAAATAAAAGTAACAATTGTTTCGCCAAAACATTGGCTTCATCAGACTCAGAGTCTGATTATTATGATTATTTTTAATATAGTGAAGATTTATACAGTTTCAAGTGTTTTATTTACATAATATGGATCTTCATCAAGTAAACG
>JARFOC010021264.1:0-34574 GCA_031763485.1 Osmoderma eremita
TGTTTGGATTTAGAAGTCATACCACTTATATTTGTTAGACAAAAATAGCAATCGGTAATATGATCTGATGGTTCCCTGCAAACCATAGCAATAGCAAAAGGCATATGTCATTTATATTTTGCCCACGCTGTAAGAAGTCTGACACACGGAACACAGCAAATATGGGGAGCCCAGCTTTTGTCTTCATCACCGATTTTACACATGAAATACTGCTCCTAGCACTTTTTAAGGAGAGGTGTGAAAGACTGTTTTTGATATTTAAATGTCAATTTAAATATCATTCACCGAGCTCTAGCCGACAACTGAAATTACAAGAGATGTAATCTAACTATCTAGGAATGGGAAATGCAGGTCTTAACTTGTCAAGACATGTTCATGCTGCTTGATCATGATCAAGCAGCATGCAACGGTTAATGTTGTTCCGAGCTCTAGCCGACAACCGAAATATACTCTTATACTACATATCTTTGCATGCATATTTTAGGTGGATAAGCGAGTATCCTGAAAAATAAAAAGTAAGGGTTCATTCATGCAAAAGTATATGGGAATCAGGCATTTTTGTGCTTGGGACAAGAATCTTGTTAACCAGTGTTATCAAAAGTGAAGAATAGCGGTAACTGTGGGTTGGTATCACGAATACACAGTATCCGGAATTCCACACACACAAATTAATTTCATTGTTAACCAAGTCCCGAATAACGGAATTATATCTAGTATACATTTCTACATAATTTCGTTATTCGGGACTTGGTTGACAATGGGATGTCACGTACTCTCGAAACACCGAATTTATTAAATCAATTTGTGGTGTGTAGAAAACTCGGTATTGTTATTAAAAAATAAAATAATGCTTACAGCACAAATTTCTTCAGAATATTTGTAAGAAATTGTAATAAAAAATGTAAACAATAGTAAAAAATAATTGAAACAGAATAACCTGCTGAATGTGCTCGTGAGTTTTGAAACTGAAACCCATGATTTTATTGGGCATGCGTACTACTCTCAAAACCTGAGAAAAGCAATTACTAGGCACTAAAAAGCTAATTTATATTACGGTCCGCAATATTATTGTGCTATAGCTCCATATTAACTTAAAATCAAATATATCTTTATAATAAAAAAGGCAACAAACTTTAAAATAACTCTACATAGCTGTGTGTTATCATACCATACAACGTTATCATACTGTACGGAAAAAAGTTATACTTTCTTTAATTTGTATAAACATTATAAGCTTTAAATTTCGACAAAAGCGATTGGGAAAGGGCACAGCCGATAATGTGAGTATATATAGTGGTTATTCATGAAATTGCCATGATCATATGGGAGGTTAATTTAGCGAAAAGAAAGTATTATCTAACCCTCTTCGCCGTTTGATTCTCACCCACAATTCCACAAACAAAGCTCAATTTCCCAAATAATCGTTTGTGCGGAAAATCGCAATCAAATGTTTGCTTTTACTCCAGAGAATAAATGGCTGCCCTTGTTTTCTTTTTCGATTGTCGGATCATGAACACTATGGAAAATTTATTTTTTTATGAAAATTCTGTTTTAACTAAACGAATTTATCGCGATACGAAATAGCTACATATATCCAATTACAAAATTGTATTAAAGGGGGAGCCATATGTGGTTTTGAACAGTTTAGGAGTTTGGATCGTTGTGGTATGAAATTAGCAGATGTGTCGCTCAAGTAAAGGGATGTTCGGTTTTCGTGTTTGTTTTGTCGGTTAGTAACTTTCTAAACTTAATTTGGGAAATCTCGTGAAATCAACGTGATATATCGCCTATGGGTATAACCACAAAATAATATAGGTACAACATACATCAAGGGCTGCATGTGTTTTCTCTTTTTTAAGTGATTATTAATTAAACAGATAAAAAGATGGGAGAGGAAAATGCTGCGTGCTATATATGGAGGAGTAAGGACCGAGGAAGGATGGAGTAGACGCACAAATGTAGAAGTAGAAGATGCATATGAAAGCCCCAATATCGTAGCGTTTGTCAGAGCCCAAACAATAAGATGGCTGGGGAATGCCGCGATAGCGCAGTGGTAACAGCGCTAGGCATCCTTCCTGGATGTTGATGGTTCGAATCTCCGTGGGACAATCGATTTAAAAAAAAGGTCGGTTGCAGCTGGTGATCAGTACCTCTCCCGGTATCCTTCAGTGCTGAGGCAAAAATCGGCACTGCTGCCCTCTCACTGCGAGGAGAGGTAGTAACAAGCCACAGACTTCACACACACACACACACAGTACTCACGGAGGAGGTAGCACAAAGGGCCCAATATGGGTGGCCCAAGTGCGTGCGGCCTACGGTCCCCTCCCCACCCACAGGCATTATCCTTTTTTTAAGATGGCTGGGGTATGTAGAAAGACTAAGCAGAGATACGTTGCCAAAATTAGCCCTTACCAGAAAGCCGACAGGGAAACGGAGAAAGGGGAGACCAAGAGAGAGGTGGATGAATAAAGTGGACGAAGATCCAAAAGAAATGAAAATTGAAACTTGGAAGGAGATGGTAGGGAACACACGGGAATGAGAAATGTTGTCCGTAGAGCACTTTTAGGATGTCCTAATATTAGCATATTATTAGCCCCAGGTCTACACGGCCTGTAGAGCAAATTATTATTATTATTAATTAAAGTTTAATGTTCGTAAATTATATGTTTGCTACTTAATTAATTTACAACTTTGTGTTCATATAAATTAAGTTATCTAACACACAGCAGTGCAGGTAGACGGTGCAACACAAAGTATTAAATAATATTTCTAGTATATTAAAAACGAGTCCTGTGAAATAACCACACATTTTAAATGTCAAAGTATAATTGGTTGCATACTGTCGTAATAATCTTCAAACTGTTTAAAAATATAATTTTTTGAAAATAATTCTTTAAAAGCAATACATATGCTATCCTCAAATTATATGGATCCGGTAAGTAGTTCGGCCATTCAAACGAGATTAAGGAGTTTGCCCCTCAGGAACATGGTATTAATTTTATTATTGTATTTATTTTTGTGCAGAAGCGATTTAATGTCTAAATTTAAAATATAGTGTAATGTTGTTTTAATTAATACAAACCGGAAATGTTATTTTGTTTATGTATACAAAAAGTAATTTCGGATATCACTTTTTATTTTTGGTTACTGCTTTTGTAAAATTCAAATTTAGTGATACAGTCCGGAATACACCAGCCGGCACTGACCTTACTATATTTTTACCAAGAAATGCTATAACTCTGGTTTTGCTTCTTAATATCAAAGTTATAGTTCTTGGACATTAGGTGTAACTGATGGATTTCTCTCGGCTAATCAACTTTGGAAGTTGCAAGGATAGCTAGGCTAGAAGTAGCGTGTTAGTTTAGGATTTCTGGTTAAGCTGGACATCTTTAGGGGACTTTTATGTCTCAGTTTTTGATTAGGTATTCTATATAAATGATTACGAAATTGGGATGGTAGGACCTTATCGAACGCCCAGATTAATTATAATAGATTCTGTTTCTTCGTCCTCTGTTTCTATAATATTACAAATGATTGGCAGTGGAAGATGTTTGTTTAGGCGGCAGAAAATGTGAGTATTTGAAAAAACAAAGCAAAGTGTTTTAGTTTTAATTGTTATTACTTGTGTGTGAAATAAAATGCAAAACACGATAAAATATGCCTATAACATCAAATATTATTATTTATTCTTAATTGGTAAACACAGGTTGAAAAATTAAAAAAAAGTAAAACAACAGAAGTCTCCCCTAGAAGGTATATTTCTTTAAAAAAACGCAATGTATTAAATTGAAATAAATAATGAATAAGCGGTATGAACGAATGCCGTATGCGCTAACATTGTGTGTCCTGGGTAGACGGAAAGGCTCCTTCCTTTCCTGTCGTCCTGTCCTGATCGGTGGGGAACAAACCGCTGTCCTGATCGGATGAAGATTAGTTCTTGTGTTGCTAGTGGCCGAAAACGAACTGCACTTGCTTTGGAAATTTTCTTCCGAAAAAATGTTGCAAAATTAACTGGACTGGCGAATCGAGGGTTCATTGGGTATTCATTCGTTCAGAAAATTTGCAATGTAATACGGATTAAAATGATGTCTGACACCACTATATTTAATAAGAGAGAGATTAAATATAATTTGGAGTTCCAATAATTAAATGCATATCCTTTGTATGCAGCGAATGACGACGGTTTTGCCTGTTTACCTGATCAAGGATGTTTGTTTGGAGAGGAAGTTAAAGTGGTGACGTTTCGTACTGTCGATATTTCCGAAAATAAATGTAAATCGGTTTATTGCTCATCTCATGGAAAATGAATGAAGGCAACGCAGATGTTGACTAAAATGTAAAGGAAAATATCATATACCTTCTGCAAAATCTACGAAAAGTTTTGATGTTATATTCACGATGTTTTCCTATTGTTTGGTTTAATATACATGTGGCATCCATACATGAGCAACCTTCTTGAAATCCATTCTGTTCGTCTAACCAAAGTTTCAGTTTCAGTTCCAGCAAGCATAATAATTTGTATATGGGTTGTCATTATGGGTGCGTAAACTTTGTAGCCAACGTTGAGTAAGCTTATTCCACGTGCAGTGCTCTGTTTTCGTTTTGTACTCGTTTCTGGAAAAACGATATAACTTTCGCAATAGACCATTGCTTCGGTGTTCGTCGTGTTTCCCCACACATTAATGAAGTATAAAAAACTCAGCTCAAAGTTTTCAAACTGATTTTCTTCATCAATTTTTTTAAAATTTTATCTCCCATTTCCATTACGATCTATCTAATTATACAGACATTAAGTAATGTGCATGATATTTAGAACATTAACATGCTGGGATCACATTCAGTAATGTGTCCCTTTGCGTTAAATAATCTAAAATATTAGATATCGGAGCGGGAAAATTTCTTTTTCACCTAATGGTTGTTAGCTCGGCGAGCACTCTACGTTTTAATCTGCTATGATTTTTTGAGCAAATTTTTCACTAAAACGTTTGGATGCATATTTAGCCTTTCTCTGTACTTTTTTGATCACTTTTTTGATTTCTTCCTTGACATTGGCACTTGCAGGTTGCGATATATGATCCTGTTGGTAATACGCCATGGTGCTTTGACGATAATTCTTAGAACTTTTGATTGAAACTGCTGGAGAATTTCGATGTTAGAGTTCGACGCGGTCCTCCACAGCTCTATACCATATGCCCTATAGGTTTTAGTGATGCGTTGTATAACAATAATTTATTTTCAATAGATAATTTCGATTTTTTTGCCAATTAACCAATATAGCTTCCTCGGTTTGCGACCTAGTTGTTTCCTTTTACTAAAGATAAGCCTATGTCCAAATGCTTCCTAGGTATCTTACTTCCGCACTGGAGGTATTTTCTGATTGTTAAGCTTTACTGACGGGCAAGTTTCTTTCCTGGTGGTAAAAGTGATATGTGCAGGCTTGCTCTCACTGATCCTTATTCTCCATTTCTTTGTCCATTGTTCAATATATAGTAAGTTTTCCTGTAATGTCTCCGAAGATATACGTGGATTGCTGTGTGATGATATTCATCAAAATAATCGTCGACGGCTTTGCATTCGTGATTGCTGCGATTTTCTATTAAGTTGTACGTTTCCAAGATAATTCCCATAGCTGGGAGAAAATCAATGGAACCGGTACGGTTTTATAATGTATTCCGTTCTTTTAAAGTCACCTAATTGCAATCGTAAAATCCATGATACGAGGCCCTTGACGGTCCCAAGATTCCATCAAAACTTTCTCGATTACATAGCGCGGACCCCATAATACCAGGCACATAAGCAGTCTAGATTTTCCCATTAGTCGAATTAAGCCAATGAAGGTCTCATCGTGTCGGGGACGAGGCTCCGTAGCGCGTTTCCGATAATGGAATGCCGGTGTGCGTGTTGTGCGCGGAATTCAGAAGAAGAGGCGCCTGCAGCGGTGGTTTTGCGGAAACTCAGATAGATACTATTTTAAACGGTCCGTCTCTTGCGGTAGAGCAAACAAAATCGATATCTATACACGCAATTACGGCGAATCGTATCTGTGTTCGGAATTCTCATGGAGAAAATTGTTCCTTCCACGTATGCAAAGTTGGTTGCATATGTGAAGTAATTGAAAAGTGTTAGGATTTTTTCACAGTGGGTCTATTAATGACCGTGCGCCAATTGGTGCTATGGATTTTGTTTTCCTACAGTTGGTGGCATCCAGTAACGTAGTATAAAATTTTAGCTAAACAATGTAAATGCAAACACGAACGTTATGTTTTCAACACATGGCAAAGTTTTTCCTATGTTATTTTTGAATTTCGCGCCCAATTCCTTGTTGAAGTTCCTCCAAGTTGAGCAAGCGGCTTTTGTAAACATTATTCTTCACATTTCCGATAAGGGAATAGCCTGGTGGTGTGTAGACTTCTCGGTGGCCACAGACTACGGCTTATAATACGATTTCCATAAAGCTGTTGCAAATAATTATGTTGGCATATGCAGTATGAACAGTGGCACCATATTATTGGAAATAACCCCTTATTATTTTATCATTATGCAGCTGATTAAAACATTCTGTCAAAGTGGCAGTTCGGTATCTCTCTGGAGTAATTGCGTTCAAAAATATGGGCCCTATTATTCTCCATCTTGATATTGCTACCCAAATTCTAACTTTTATTGGACGCAGATCTTTTTCGACAAAAGTCTGAGGGTTCTATGTAGTGGAACTATGCTTTACCTGTGCAAAAAGTCCAGTAAATCGTTATTATTAAGTTGATAATCACGTATAACTGCCGAAACTTGGCAAGGCAAAGTCTTTGTGCAACTAGTTTTAGTAATGTCTGCAAAAAGTACGTAATTAGGAACTTGCATTGCTTTCCTGTGGCTCATAGACCTGACTGTGCTGATGACTTTTATAATGATTTGTGAAAGCTTCGGTCGATTCGTTATCGAAGATATTTGATAGATTCGGTTAATACTGTAGGTCGCCAAGTTGATTTATCTTTGCAAATACAGTGTTTTGTCCCAAATTACTTTAAAACTCCCGCTTATGATAATCTAAAACTTTATAATTTC
Organism: Osmoderma eremita; assembly: GCA_031763485.1. NCBI lineage: Eukaryota > Metazoa > Arthropoda > Insecta > Coleoptera > Scarabaeidae > Osmoderma > Osmoderma eremita. Next base: position 7,060 of record JARFOC010021264.1, read on the forward strand.
CATTTTCGACACGAGATGCTTCGAGAAATTGTTCAGAGACATTAAATTATATGAACATCTTCCACGGCGGTTTCGTGTTGCACTCCGGAAGTGTTCTCTAGGAATGTACGCATCTTATACATTTTTCATAAAGGCAGGAGAAAATTGTTAGTGAAACAGAAAAGATTTATACCCATTTAAAGGAATGAGTGCTGTACAAAGTTGCACGCTTTAAACGTGATACACCAATCTCACAAATCTATCCGTGATTGATCGTGCAGCGCCGGCTACCTCTATACCACCGACTAATTACTGTCCAGACGCTTTCAATACCAACTATAAATTATATGTTTGAAATACTTGTCTTTTCCTTATGGGAACCGTCAGGCATAAGTCCTCGGAAAAACTTCAGCCTCTTAGCTTTTTGTATTTATTTTCCATTTTTGTACCCATGTTACTATACCACCCATTCGCAAATCCTTGTGCCCTTGTGTGTGTGTGATATGGCATACAGTCTCTATTGCCCCTTCACACAGTATACAGCTAGGGTCCTCAATATCAACCCCAATTTTATGTAGGTATTCTTTCAGTGCGCAGAGTTCTGTCAGGAGACCTATTACTGAACGGAGGTGTTTCCTACTAAGATTTAGTAGTTCGTCGCCTTCTCTACTGATGGCTCCTTAATAAAAGTTTTGCCATGATTTTGCGTGGTTGTATTTTTCCAATATTCCTTGTGCTGTTCTTGGACCCATTTTCGTATCTGCCCTCGTACTGTGTTTTTAGACACTCCCAGTGCAAATTCTGGACTCACTGCCAAACCGCTATGTGATACCTATTGTTGAAAAACGGGTAAGTTGCAAGTACATTAATTTGTATTCATATTTACTATCCATACCACTCGGCGTAAACTCATTAAGGCCCGGATCAAAACCAATATTCAAAAGTCGAAATTTTTTAGAAAATTATATTTATTTGGATGTGATAAATCGATAGGAATAAAGCATAACACATTTCTCTTTTTCTTTGAAAAAATATTACCCTGTACTCAACTGAGTACAGTGGGCGGATGTAAGAACAAAAATTATTATTTTTCAAAAAGTAAAAAAAATAGAAATTCAAGTTTTTCAATACAAAGTGAAACGTTTTTAAAATCAAGTGTGGTAAAATAATTGTCAAAATATACTATGTAGCCTCTTGGGCTGTGTAGATGTTCCAGAAAAGAAGTTATCACGTTACCACCAAGACCAAGCGGTTTCTTCCATTTCTTGATTGTTGCTGTGTAACAGGTCTCGCACGAATAAATTGTTTAGCAGGATGGTCGCCAAAATATTTTAATATCGCTTCGTCGATACTAAGGTCTCTGTGGAATATCTACCATTGTCTAAAGTTTTGGTTCAGCATGTCCATAAGAAGCCGCAATTTGAACATTTTATCGTTTTTATTCATATTATCATTATCTGCTACATGTATGTGTCTTTTTATTTCTAAAAATCTATTGCACGATGTAGACTTTGAAACTATTGCAACACCTAAATCCTCGTCTAGTCATCAATATTGTCTCTGTTGCGCCAATTTATGATATCCTGAAGGTAATAGAATCACAACAAACATTTTAATTCCTTCTATTGTAACGAAAAACTCATGATTATTTTTCTGTCGGGCATATAGAATTGTTTGGCCTGTTAGCTGAAACACATTGTTATCGAACAGTTTTTCGAAAATTTCTATGGGATTCCAGCCTTGCAAATCTTCTTTCATGTACTGTAAGTGTTCATGCATACCGTTCTCACACTGGCTTTCAGTGTCTTGTCAAAAAACATGATACGCTGGATCAACTTGTCTCCAAGTATGTGTTGCCTTTTCAGAACGTGGCTGCTTTGGAACATGACGAATGCTCATCATCACCGTCACTCTATTCAGTACCAAAATCTACTTGAATTTTTCGCAGTACGTCTTTTGGTATTTGACTTTCCAGAATATTATCATCATTTAGTTCTTCTTCATTAGTGAGAATATCCCGCTCTGGCGGCAAAATAATAACGTGAACTTCACTTTCAGCGTGATTTTTTATAGCTACCGCGGCTGCTTCCAGCTCGTGGAAAGTGTTTCGACTATAACAATTTATGGTAGATATATCCGTAACATCAAAGTCTGGATCCATTTCTACAATAAAATAGGTGTGATATACTTAAAAGTAAATGTTACCTCCCATTATACTCAACTTAGTACACACAACTTTGTATTTAGTTTACATTTTACAAGCATTAAAAATAATATTTTGATAATTGCCAAACGTGTCTCTAATGTTTCAGCAACAAATGTATAGCTATGTATTGATATAAATTTTACCAATAAGAACTAAACAAGACAATAAAACGTTTAATTACCGTCGTACAGTAAGTCACAATTTCTTAGAAAGTCTGCAGTGACCGTCAAACTAATTTTAGGGTTATTAGTTGTAACAGAAACCTTTATAGCAGTGTGTAGAAACTACTGACCAAAAGTAATTTAAATATTGCTCCCTACGGCGATCCACATGTAAGGGTGTAAGGGTGTAAAGGCAAAAAACATATTTATCTATCAATTCCTTATTTCCTATTTCTTATTATAAATAAACTTTGTCCATTCTTTCTTGTTTGTTGCTTTCCTTACTGTATCACTGCAGGACATTCCTCTCTCCCTCAAACGCTCCCCTATTGCCGTATCCTATATTTTTCTTGGTCTGCCTCTTTTCTTTTTTCGTATTGACCTTGCTTACCATAGTATTTTTGTTTGTCTAGTTTCCTCCATACGTGTCACATGCCCAAACCATTCCGATTGATGTCTCCCTATCATTTCCAAAATCGGTTCTATTTTTAATTTTTTTCTTATTTCGTCATTTCTTACTCCGTCTCCTCTTCTTACTCTTGCAACCGCTCTTAAATATTTCATTTCCAGCGCCTGTATTTTGCTCTTCGTTTATTTGTTTAAGACCCAGCTTTCACATCCGTATAGGGTTAATATTTGCTACACAAATTTCTCTCAGTGTAGAGCTGGCGCTACAAAAGTTCATAAAGTAAGAAGCATATCGACTTAATTGGCGTACGATCATTTACAGACACTACGTAGTTACCCTATTGATAGTGCGCAATCTCCTTTCGAATCTGCGATGTAGTTTAACACTTCATTTATATTTAGCCCATTCGCGCTTACTGTTTCCTTTTTCATTAGTCTCCAAACTAATGGCTATTTATATCCCAATAGCGTTTATATTTAAAAGAGTTGCGATTTTCGTTTCATCGTGACATCAAAACAGATTTGAATAGAAAGAAGACAGATCGATACCAGTCAGAATTTGATGTTTTGCAAAGAGGCCTCTTGACTCTATAAATAGCCGTTAGAATTCAATCTGTTCTTTGTGGAGGCTACTTCAAGAAATGCGTGTTACTTTAATAATATGTTCATACATGCACACGTATGTACTTATGTACTTGTCGGTACGAGAATAAGTAAACACGCTAGCGGCAGATCCATTAATGCTGCAAGACCTTGAAATGCCGTTTGAATTGATGTCTTAATACGATGTGTAGCAAAAGAATATACAAAAAGGTATTTATCTTATCGTTGTACGCAATATTTTTTCTGTATAAAGACAGGATTTCCCTTACATTTTTATGGTATTTTTCATGTTGTTTATATGATCAATTCTCATCATTTAAAGTGTCCAAATTGCTATCGCTTAATTGACGTAGTATCCCAGACATTGAGTACGAGCTTTGGCGAACGCCCTTCTTGTATGGAATATATTAAATACCGTACCGTCCTCATTCGCCGATTGTGACTGAATTTCGTTCACGAGGCGCTTTATATTAATTGAATCAATCTGGTCGAGTGATAGGCGGGTGGAGAATGTAACACTAACGAAGGGAGGAAAATTGGATTTTCCAGTATAATATGGGCGTTTTAAAATAAAATCTGAAGTCTCAAGAACTCAAACTGGTAAAATGTATATTTATCAATTTGAGTTCTGAGGCAAACAAAAATAATGTTAGACCCTGAGAAAACTACACAATGATATAGTTTACATAAAATTAAACTTGGCGTTTTCCAAAATGTTATGGGTATTCAATATCTAATTACCAGACCTTTTTTAAGCAAAACCTAGTTTTGTAATTATCGTCTCATTGCTGTACCGAACAACTTTACCAATATCTTAAAAAATGCGTTTATAGAGATATTTACACGCAAGTCGCCGTCAATTTCTATCCATTAGGATGGTTTTATATATAAACATTCGACGAGAAAGACAAACGTTCAATTCATTGGTGAAAAGATGATGGCAAACAGATTCTATACACAGACCTACGAAAGGCCTTTGATGGCATTTATGCTTCTTTCCTATAAACTGTATAGAATGGGTTTCCCCATAAGCTTATATGTCCTTACCTAGGACATATTTAATAAATCGAAATTCATTTGACGGCTACCTGGGTTATCTGTCGGGCTTCTGTTTCTAATATTTATGAATGACCTGTGTGACATCTTGCATTGCTCCATAAACGTCCTTCAAGAATGTATATATCTACAACAAGAACTCAACATACCTCTTGCTTATTCTAATGCTTCTAGAGCTACTGTTAATGTGTGTCTAAGCTTGTAACCTACTTCCGTAGAACTAGGCCGATTTATTATGAATATCTTATCGATGGATTCCGTTCGTCTAGAAGCGATTCTCTAAAAGACTTACCTTTGACGCAAAAATGACTAAGCACATCTCTAGGGTGTGTAAAATGGCGTTAAGAATGTTCGGGTTTATTGTGCGACTCACGCGTCAGATTTCCTCAATACAAGCGATTTTGTCTTTGTAGATTGGGATAAGCTTCACTGTTCTGGTCCCCCTTTACGGATGTCATGTTTATTCCCTAGAGCAAGCCAACCGATGATGTTTAAAGGATCATTAGTTTAAGAAGTTCCTTGTCTATCGGTGCGTGGTTCCACGACGTGAACCTCTGAGACCTACGCCGCAGGAAAACATTGCTTCCATGTTTAATCAACTTAATTATCACGTGGGTGTTTCGGATATATAAGTGTAAATTAACTATTCAGTTCCCCGTATTAACTGCAAACCGCCCGACATATTTAACTGACCTGCACCCAAAAGAAATGTACTAACTAAATCACTTATACAGCTTGTTCGTGGAAAACGAAGCATCCTGAATATTTAAGACGCCAGACCTTTTTTATACAATTCCTGAGGCAGGTCAACTTGTGATTGAAGGGAAAAACTTTTGGATCAAAAATCATCTTTATAGCTTCAAATCTCTACCCGTACTGGTTTCAACTCTAAAATTTTGAAATTGCGCTAGGGGTTATACTTAATTTAAAAGCCTATGTAATTTGAAATACTGTAATGGTACACAGTTGAATGTTTTGTGTTAAATTTCACCAAAAATGTGTGTTAAATTCGATACACACAAAATATTGTCATTTTTAACACGCAAGCGCTGTGTATATGTGTCACACACATTTTGTGTTACTTTTTGAACACAATTTTTGTGAGGATATCACACACTTGATGTGTATAAATGAAATTAATTTTATGTTAGACTTTCACAAGGGAGAATTTCACACTTTGGGTGAATAAATAACACACATTTTGTGTACATTTCCAACACACTATTTGTGTACATCGTAAACATACAAACTGTGTTGATTCTCCACACACAATTTGTGTACATTTTCAACACATAATTTTGTAAATTCCAATAAATTAAACAAATTTTGTTGTTCATTATTCGTTTATTAACGCCCAAGATAAATACATACATTAGAAAACAAAACTGTTTACAAAGTATAAATAGATTTATATCCATTACATTCAAAGAGTAAAGCAAAATACATAATATATACGATTTGAAGACAAAAGTGTCTTTAGAAACTATAAATAATACCCGGATCTGTAACATTTTCATGTATTTCGTTTCTTTATACTGCAGGATCTGAATGTTTACAATGTTAATATTGTGACTTTTTGAAATATGTACATACAATATGTCATCAAAGCTAACCGCAAAGCAACTCTGGCAAGATTTGAATGTCAACATGAAATTAATTTTCATTAAGGGGATAAGATTCTGAGAGTTTCTGTTTCGACTGTCTTTTTGCATAAATCCTCATTTTTAGTTTTTATGTGAATTATTGAATGTCTCTTGAAGCCACAAAATATTTTAAATATAAGATTGGAAGCTTTGAAGCAACATTTTATACTTAAATAGGAGTTGTCTATTAACCAATGTCCGAATTTTCAATGCTCTATTAACGACGATAAATTAAGATATGGAGTACTACATATGACTTTTTTAACATTACAAATTCAGGAAGGATGCAATTTTTTTTATAGGGATTTCAAACCTAAACTTAAACATATCTAAAACAAAATTAACTTAATCGGGCTCTCAATTCTCTCATTTTGGCAGTATATTTCAACGTGTCCGTATTGATTAAAAGAAATGTGTGTCAATAAAATGCCAGAACTCTACATGATAAACTTTAAATAGGACGGCAAACGCATCCAAAGATATCGTGTGTGTCACAGGAAGCGGATGTCCATCCATGAAAATGGAATAATTGTGTATTGTTGCCCTGTTATCTCCTTCACAAATTAGTGATGGCTGGTTAGTTCGGCTATAGTCGAACTAACTATTATTGAAGCTACAGCTATACACGGACGAGTCTATTTTATCATTAGGTAAGGTAGGAGTACATGCATATGTAGGTAATAATGGTTTAAAATATCTAATAAATGCGAAATTAAATAAATTACATGATTTCTTTACTTTATAAGTAATTTTAAATTACCTAAAAATTGGCACAGGTGGGTTATTCTTAGAAAAAAATTAGGCAATCGGCTATAAGGTCATGCGTTCACAGAAAGCGCTTGTGAATTGTGTACAGTCTGTGTGTTAAATATATTTTACACAATCCTATATCGAACAGTTGTGTGCAATGTATTACTTTGCTGTGTGAATTTTTAACACAAGAATTTTCACCCGCACACAAAATTGAGTGAATGCTCAAAATTTTCAACTGTGTAGTGTCGAAACACAATGGAATGTGTTACAAGCAAGTAGAATAGATTATGATAATATTAAAATGTTTGAAAATAGCTCATTGCGATTAGCTGTATCAGGCTTACGAAATATCGAAGGAATGAGGACAGCGAATACGCACAGCACGTAAAGGTTTGAATAAATTCATTAAAAGTTCAAGTGTTTTCTTTTTATCGAAGAAACGCTCATACCCGTCGACTTTTTATTTTAGTTGCCGTTTTTCTTATGATTATTTTATGTATACAAACTAACCCAAAAACATGTTATGACGACTCACTTATTTTTGGAAACACCTTTTTTTATTTCATTTTTAAATTCCACGTCAATGTCTGAATTCAACTATTTTCGAGAAAAAATGCACTGTAGCTTGAAACATCAATATATTATTATTTAAAAATAAAAAATAAATGTGCACCACACAAAACACCACTTGAATAACACTACCTTATAATCTAAGTCTATATATACTGCCCGATCGTTCCGGTACATTAAGTATAATTCGTCACGCTCGCTGAACCGTAACAATAATAATAATAATACTTCTATTACCTTACATGAGTAAATATTGTTAGGATGGAAGACACAAACAAGTGGATTATGAACATAACAGGCATAAACAAACACAACGAGGCAATTAGCATATTGAATATTACATTCGTTATAAATTTGTTTACACTTGCCATACAATTTATTCTAGGAGTTCGAATAAACTAGAATGCGGGATGGGTCCTTTATCAGAATTCTGAATTCACACGAACAACTTCAACACAACTACATGAATTCAACGGTCGACGCAAATCAAATTACAGTAAACACGGGGCATCCCACGTCAGAGGGCACAACGGGGAATTACAACGTAAAAATTCATTCACGAAACAAATTCGCAGTGGCGCAGCGAACACTTCTTCCCCAATTAAATAAATTTTGGAAAAGCGCGTCAAAAAGTCAGAAAAAAAGCTCTAGTTAGGCATAAAAAAGTAATAAGCAAGAAAATTCAAAAAATGGCAAGGAATTACATTAGAATTGAAACTGATCGTGCACCACATTAACTTGTTTTCTCTCATTTAGTATTTAGTATTTTAGTATAAATTCGCGATGATATCAATATATAATTTAACAGGTAATCTTTGAACCGGTGAGTTATGTAGTATCTATAAGTAATACTTATTCTGTCAAATCCGCTGCTACAAGTACTGTTCTTATTAGGAAAAGTCTTAATAGGATATAGTTTTCGCCAAAGAATTATTGCAACATCTGAATTTCTTAATTGTTTAGCAAACTGCAAACTTTCTCATTATCTGTTTAGCAATCCATCCATTAGGTTTTAAAACGTTTTGTATGAATTTTTACTACTTTATGTATACATTCCACCAGGTTATGTTAAAAATATCTATATAATCGCAGATTATGTAAATAAGATTCGTTCCCTAAAACTTTGCATGAGATGTTACAAATTAATTCCGAAGAAATCCAGGGAAATTCTTTTGCTTGTCTGGAACGCAGCTCAAATGCGACTTTGTTCGACATTAAGTCAAGAAGAAGAAGAACGTATTAAGTTTGAGGTAAACAGAATGTAACATTCCACCGAGTTCTTATTTCTCCGAAAAGTTTTGGACTGATGCTCGCCCATATAAAGAGAAACGAAAATAAGTTCTTATTGCTTACATTAGAATATCATAAAAGTTCAACTAAATTTTACCACATTGTCTAATTAAAAGACAAGACCTCACCTACATATATTGATGAACAATAATCAAAGAATGGATTTTTTCAACTTGAAGTAGTATTTTAAGGGCATGTTTTGTATTTGTATATGATGGAAAGACATAAAAGGTAGCGCAAAATACACTTAATAATCATGTATACCTATTAACTCAAATAAAATAATAGTGGCTTAAAAATAAATAAGAAAATGTTTACCTAAGGGAAAAGGTTAAAAGCTCTGATTTAGTTTCAACTAAATTGGACTACTTGTCAAGGCCAATCAAACATAAATGATTTATTTGCTGGATATAGAATTTCAAATACTTCTACACAAGTAGGTCGTCAATTTACAGAAATATTTTATTGATCCATAAAATAAGATTAAATAGGGCAACATATGTATGCTTTCTTCTCTTATCCCATATTAAAAATGATTTGAAATCTATTTGAAGCAAGTAATAAAAAATCCATCTATTTTATTTAAATACGAAATACAGAGTATCACAAATAATAAAATATCTTCAATATCCAGCAGATTTACAAAAGGTTCAATAATTACATAATGCAGTGTACAAGAAGGTACAAGTTAATCACATAAATAATAAATAAAATTCAAAACATAACAGTCAAATTATTATCGCTATAGTGCAGTGCAAGTTTGAAGGAAGTATTGCTTTTATAGAGATCCTACCCCACGTTGTCAAATCTATTTAGGTGATTAATTTTCCATATGTTGTCGCTCTGAACACTATAGTAAACTTTATGTTGCCAACTCATAAATGTCACTCTATGAATTTATCATAGAAAGATTTCTATTTATTGGTTATATTCAGTTGTGTCCTTATACGAATGTTGATGAAATACTGTGCATTACTATACTACAGACATATCTAACTGTAAACAAAACAGAATGAAACATCAAAATACTCAACACAAATGATTTTCCTCCCTATTATTGCTGTATTTATTTTCAGAAAAACACATATAGATATATGTCTTATAAATTTACAAATATTTACACAAGTATGCTTATAACAAATGAAAAATCATTTCTATAATGGTTTTGTCAAATTAAGCAGTATCGGAAGACCATGAATATGATGATGTTGATGAGGCCGATGTGTTCCTTTTTCCAACTTGTTGGTATTTTTGCGACTGTGGTAAGACGCATTGTCAAGAACAATGATGGAATGAGCAGGTGAATTGGAAGAGTATTCGTTTTACAAAGAAAGTTGTATAAAGAAAGGAGATTTCTGGCAATAGCCCACGTACGTTCAAAAGGTGAAGTATATAAAAAATATATTTAAAAAAAATGTATATATAAATATACCTCTGAGATGACACAACACGTATGATTGTATAGTTCTAGGCATTCCCCACGGACAGACAGCTGTGTCGGACTCACCCAGTCCTCATCAGTGCACGTCGGAGGATGCCTATCGCTCGTTCAATATTCCGTATCGTTAACCAAACGTTAGCACATGTCTTTAAGGAAAATCCCAGAAACATCTAACGCACAGCCGCGGATTCATGGAATAATCTCACTAGGTGAGTCCGAAACAGCTGTCTGTACGTGAGGAATGCCTGGAAATATACAATCAGACGTGTTGTGTGATCTCAGAGGTATATTTATATATTTTTTTAAATATATTTTTTAAATACTCCACCTTTTGAACATACGTGCCGGCTATTGGCAGAAATCTTCTTTCTTTGATTTATTTAGTCATTCGACGCCGATAAGATCACGCGCTAACACGGATCTTAACTAACTGGTAACTTAGTTACCGTTTTTGAGATTGTTCCATGAATCCGCTGCTGGGCGTTAGATGTCTCTGGGATTTTCCTTAAAGACATGTGCTAACGTTTGGTTAAATATACGGAATATTGAAGGAGCGACAGGCATCCTCCGACGTGCACTAATGAGGAATAGGTGAGTCCGAAACAGCTGTCTGTACGTGAGGAATGCCTGGAACTATACAATCAGACGTGTTGTGTGATCTCGGAGGTATATTTATATATATTTTTTTAATATATTTTTTATATACTTTACCTTTTGAAAGAAAGTTGTATTCAGCAGCAGGAACAAAGCCTTTTTCGTTGCGAACATGTATTAAACCATTTTGTTGGCTACGACCTTTTTGGTGCTGTTAAACCAATACTTAAATCCTGAAAGAATGCTTGCCTAGGCGTACTTCCTGTGCTGTCAGTCCTTGCTTTTGTTATAAAACGTCTCGTATTCACCCACGATTCATCCGTAAAAATAATGTTTCTCCCTTCAGTACGATATTTTTTAATAACATGTAAATAATCGGGACGCCTTCTTATAATATCATCACGGTCCATCAACATTACTCTCTTCTCAATCTTCTCAAATCCAAAACCAATGCCAGTTAAGAATTTGTACAGCGTACTTCTTGAATAATTGGATAAATCTACTTCGCTATTTACTGCAGCTAATATCACAGATATCGTGGGTGTAATATTTCGTAGAAAAAAGCTGTAAACTTTACGTCTGACATGTGTTTGAATGTGTACGAACTTATACTGATACTTGTAAACGAGAACTCTTGCGAATACCTTTATTTTTTTCCTGGTTTACAACCGTTGCTCGTTGTTGGTTTTTCTTTCAGGTCGCCATCTTATAATATCATCACGGTCGATCAACATTACTCTCTTCCCAATTTTTCCAAATGCAAAACCAATATCAGTTAAACACCTGTACAGCGTACTTCTTGAATAATTACTGCAGCTTATATCATCGGTTACGTAGGTGTCATATCTCGTAGAAAAAAGCTGTAAACTTTACGTCTAACATGTGTTTGAATGTGTTCATCATATACTTGTAAACGAGAATTCTTGCGAATACCTTTATCTTTTTCTTGGTTTACACGTTTGTTGGTTGTTGGTTTTTCTTTTATTTACGAATAGAATATACTATTCTTTTGTTACAACCTTACAAGCAAGCGCTTTACTGGTTTCCTCCACTGCCCCGGAAACATTCATATTTTTACCAAAATATGTAAAGCAACTGAAAATCATTTGCTTTTCTTTTAGCGAATAGATTTCTCCCTTTCGCCTTCGCTTGTAAGCCTCCACATTCCAGTTCTATAAATTCACCATTTTTGTGTTACATGTAATTATATAGTTGTTCTCATTATGCTTACAATAAACAACGCTATTGATGGTGGTATTTGATAAAAAACTGATTTGTTCGAAGATAAATACGTAATAGAAGACAAGAAAAACTGGGAGAATACAAGTGGCACAAAATGATAAACCGAAATTGACGAATGACAGAAAGCCACCAAATAATATATGGAAACAATTCCCGTGATAGAAAAGGATTGGTCTGGTCCATAAGAGCGATACTTCATTTAAAACGTGAGCTGTGCTATATATATGTGTGTCCTAAGTACAGAAACATATTAAACGTGACGCTAAATAATAGTTATCACGCTGACACAGTTTGTCTCTGTTGTGATGCCATTTGAAACTACTATCAATGGTGATACCCGGGAACTTCACATCAGATGATTACGAGTGTTTTGTCAACGTTTATTTTCAAGTTCTTTGCGGTAAACCGACGATCTGCATTTTCCAAAACTTTCTGAGACCCCGCATACCACGCATACCAGCAACGATGTGTCATCCGCGTAAGGACAAACCTCGCGCGCTCCAACGTTGGACGGAAGATCGGTGACGTAGACTAAGAATAGTAATTGTTCGGGAATGGATCGTGAAGCATTGCAGTCCATCAGCTGCGCCCTGTCAAAGGTCAAATGGATTTCCCCTAATGCCATGGTATGCTGTTTTGATGACAGATAACACTGGTTAACAAGTTTCTTTGTCCCAAACAGAAAAATGCCTGATTCCGATATACTTTTGCATGCTGAAATCAATTATTATTTCAGTTGTCGGCTATAGATCGGAACTGATCAAGCACCATGCAATGGTTAATGTTTGAACATGCCTGGACGTTTTAAGACCTACATTTCCCATTCCTAGATAACATGTATTGTTATTTTATTTGTCGGCTAGAGCTCGGTCAATGAACATATACGCTGACGTTGTTAACGTTTTAAAGAGTGTTGCGTTCAAGCTATTGTAGTGAAACTGCGATCATCTGTAAAAATGTCAAGGAAATATGTAAATCACCCGAACTCATTTTGCTACATTTGCGGCGAATTGACATGTAAATATCAAAAACCGTCTTTCACACCTCTCCTTAAAAAGTCGTATGAGCAGTATTTCAAGTGTAAAGTAGGTGATGGAGACAAAAGCTGGGCTCCCCATATTTACGGTGTTGAATATGTCAGGAGTAAGTTCCCTAAGATCAGTATGCTAAGGTAACGCAAGATCTTTTTTGTGGGACCCCGGACCAGATAACTACTTCGAGATGAAAATTTTGTTGAGGCGCTAAATGGAATTGAAAACGCAGCATGGTTGTCTTCTAAATAGATTTTCGACGGCTTCTTTGAAAATCATAAAGCCGAAAACTACGTAGAGATTGTTAACAATCCACTGGTTTCATATAGAGCCATGGGCTCGCACAGGCGTCTAAAAATACACTTTATTGATTCCCCTTTGGACTTTTTCTTAAAAAACCTTGGAGCAGCCAGTGACGAGCATGGCGAAAGATTTCATCACGACATTCTACTCATGGAGAAGAGATACCAAGGCAAATGGAGCCCTGCTATGTTGGCAGACTATTGCTGGACGCCGAAGAGAGTCGTTTCTGACTACTGCCGAATTTAAATATATCACTTTATACGTCCATTTTTCCATGGTTTATACATATATTATAATATATACTTTCACAAAATTTCATGACTTGTCACTCGGAAACCCTGCCTGAAAGGAAAATTCTGGAAACAGATATGAAATAAGTGAAAAAGTATTACCAAGTTCACCCACCTTACCTCGTGGGACAAAATAAATCTGAAATTTTGTTGATCAATGTATTTGTTGTGCTCAAAATAGTAAGTTGATCTATAGGATGAATATGGCACTTATTTATGATGTAACATTTCCACTGTTCAGTCTAAGCCATTTGCTTACTTCATCGTCATAATAAGCACTCAAAGGTTTCGTCAGAGAAACACCTAAAGCTTGAAGGCGATGCCTACATAAGTTATAACTCCCATATTATTGGTATAGAAAGAATGTCCATCGATGAAAAACCAATACAGGCGCTTCCTTAAATCCTCGAGAGAATTAGAAAAAAATGTGAAACCATGCTAAAAATTGTTTCATATCAATCCGTCCAGCCTCCAGAATCATGCTTGCTGCATCCTTTTCCTGGGAAATATTATCAGCTAAAGTTGCAGAAAAAACATATTTTTGCTATCACAATCTGCCCACGTTCGGCAGAAGTTAAACCGCCAACTTGGCGCTTTCTCTTCAAAACTATAGTTTTGGAAATTTCCTTTGAATTCACCGTCACACAAGTTTCATCAACATGGAGATTTTTCTTGTGTTGTTAGATGATATTTCTCCACACTCCCTTCTAACAGCGTGAAAAACCGCATTACAACCACTTTATTGAAATACATTGCACGTGCCCCAGATGTCGCTTCAGGCTTTCTCATCGGTAGGTTTTTGTGGCAAATAAACCATGTATCCCTATCATAGCAGCCTTTTCCTGCCATTTGCTCGGTTTTATAAGGGTTGGTCATAACCATTTAACTTTGGTAATTGACAAACATGTTTTCTGTATTCTTTTATATTTAACTCCAACAATTTTACTTCCATTTCTTTAAGATATCCCACCAGTTCGGCTTCTAGTTGCAGACTAAAAGCTGGAATTTTGCTGCTGTTTTGAGATGTCCCATTTCACCTCGTACTAGAGCATTTACAGTCTCTTGCATCCTTTCAGTAGACCAATTCTGTCTAACTGTCTCTTTTTTTTTAATTGGACATCATTTAAAAAATACGGAAGCATTATTTATTAGTTGAGTTAAAAGTTGTTATATTTTCCAATTCCAACTAGGGACTATTAGGCATTATATTTATGTCTTTTACTTTGATAACAAAAATTATTATTTATAATAATTAAAAAGTTACTACACAGAGAAAAAGAAAATGTTAAGCCAACGCGAAACACATTAACTTAACATTCTAATCTGTCAAGTTAATGTGTTTTGAGTTGGCTTAATATTTTCTTTTTCTTGGTATACATACATTGAGTTATGGAAAAAAATGTAATTCAACTTCTCAGAAAACACAACATAACCTGTTTAGAGGCCATTATGAACACTGTCGGCAAAAAGCGAGTGCCTGTTTTGCCCGTTCTTCCCATCTGTGTGTCTAATTCGTTTTGTATATGTAAGTTACCATCTTACGTTGTGATATGTACGTAGTTTCGTTATTGTTAGTTTCATGTTTAAACGTCCAAAGAACACCTAAGATAATTTATTTTGGCAATTAAATAATATTATTACATGTTCAAAATTACATACATCTGTTTCAAATCCGCAACATGATGTAATAAACAACCAGCCTTTTATCTTTTGTTTATTGAACAATTGCCAACTTAAAATGATGTAATTTAATAGTATAATTATCACCTAGTAAATTTTGGATAGTTTTCTTTAATGTAATCTAAAAATAGTATGGAAATTTATTTAAATATTAATATTACAATAGTAACTATCGTTTGCTAGCCAAAGCAATATAAAATTTATTTTATATTACTACTACTATTACGATTTTTCTGGGTATTTATTGCCCTATGCACGCGATATATCTAATGCAATGATAATCGTAGTTAATAAAGGAACATATCGGCCACGACTTGATCATTCCACTGACAGGTGTTTTATTTTTATGTCAGAAGTTCGTTAGCATTGTAACACGTCAGTGTGCATGCAAGTATTTATAGAGATCACGTTCATTATACTTCTGCATCGCTAGTTATTACTGTCTCGCATAAACCCAGCAGGTTTCTGTGATTTGTCCGTTACTATATTTAACGACTGCAAGCTTATTTATAGAAATCTTCGTTGATCTCTCAATATGACCTGGTGTGACCTGAAATTGAAACCGCTCCTGCGCTTGTTTTTATAATACAGATGGTATGCCCCTATTACTTACCCTCTTTGTTTATTTTATTCTGGCGCTAGTGATTGCAATTCCCACCAATCAAATGGAACGCCATTAATGCAGTTAATCAAAATAAATATGTGCTTAAGGATATAATACGGAGCAAAACAGATGTTTTGTAAACATTTTGTAGATTTTATTTTGTGAATAATAATATTTTTAAGATTTTAAATATGATGATGAAGCTTTAACACCCTGTTGCCATAATGTTAATAATAATAAATCAAACTTGGGGAATTTTAGTTCGGGTAAAAGATTGTTTAAAAATCATAGGAAGAGGTATATTTGTTATTATCTCAACTAATACAAATATTAGATATTTTGAAAGTATAAAAAAATACTTATTATTATGAACATTAAATAGATCAGAAACATCAAAAATGCCAAAAAAATTAACCCTAAAATGCCATGGGCATGAGCATATAAGGGCATTTTTTCTGTCGAGGTATTTAGTCGGACTGATGGTCCACGAACTCTGCGAGCTAGATATGTATGTGGCTGTACCGCCCGGTTGGTTGGAATCTTGAGCTGTGTCTCCATGCGTCAATCTTGAACTCTTGGCAACGATTGAGACGATTTGCAATAAGGTCTGCGATGCACCAGCGATGAGGGTGGGTTTGGCATTTGGAAGGACACTAACGGCGCCTCATAGGCAGAAACTCAAGTACGTTTTAATGCGTGTACCTCTTTCATTGCCTTTGGTTGGTGGGATCTCCATCTGGTGGGATCAAAGGGTGCAACTTCATGAAATATATCCATTTTGTTGATTAAATAACACATAAAATTGATGTCTTAGCAAGCAAGCGGTAACAGATATTCAGTGTGTCGTCACGCGTTTATGAGTTTTGGGGTGAAGTCAGGTTTTATATAGAAAAGGGGACGAGATTCACTTGCCTAACCATTACAATTTACTACCCCATGGAGCCTACCCGTTTACGGAATTTCACAGTCGACCATCCAACATCGAAACGGACTCCGATTCGCTTCATGTACACCGCACACGTGAACTGGACAGATTGTTTGACTAGACCCATTAAGGACTTTTTGGCAAACAGTTTTTGCAGATCATTCTAATTCATTACATCTTGGCCATCTCTTCAAACCTATATCTACGGCTTGATTGGGTTGTCGGACTTTCTGTCGAAAGTCTTAATACTATTTTCACCATAGCGAAATGTTAACGAAAATGATTCCAAGTTGCCTGAGTGAAATCTGTTTCCACCGATTTCGATGTAGTGACTCCTTTTTCCTCGTTTTCCCCGTCTAGAATGCTCTACGGAAATTCTATCTTCTTCTTCTAGGTCATCTTCTTTCTATTCTCACCTCTGCCCCTAGATTCAATGACGGCCATGAAGGCACATATGCGTTCCGTGACGATTTTAATCACCACTGTAATTTAAATTGAGAAAATGAGATACCGCAACAAGCTCAGTTAATTGTAAGGTTTCTGTAACTTCTTATTTTTTTTTGATATACTCTCCTGTATCTGTATTAAACACGAACCCGGAAAATAGGAAATTGCTTCCCTAATTTTTCTCCGTTGACCTTCATTACTCCACGCAATAAAATGTAACGCTTCGACGGCTTTCAAATTTCCGTGCGTAATATTATATTGATTAGGGTTGATTATTCATCCTTATTGTGCGACAAATTATACGAAATTTAACAATACACCAACAGACAGACGCACCAAACATGACCCGAGCGATATTAGCGAACAACGGCCAAATAGAGAATTTGCTACCGTTCCATTTAGGTCACAAATTTAGGCAACCAAGATGGCACTCCTAATTAGAGATATTTTCAACGGTAAAGCTTAAAGGGTGAGAATTGCAAGGATAGGGTCATAGAATAAGTTTCAGTTACTACTTTTGTATCCGTTTTGTGCAGAGACGCCCCGTAATTGGCGTTTCATCAACCGATCAACCGTTTAATTCGATTAAAACTGAATCCGACCGTAAAAGCACGTCGGCTATAGAAATTACGGTGGAATAAGACGACATGGACATAAGAGCTCCGTTAGTTGAAAAGAGCCTGCGGGCTATAAGAATTACGCGAACTGCTGCACTTCGAATACGTATATGCGTTGGATAGGGCAGACGACCCTTGAAGAGATACGGCCGGTTCGAAATATCTGGCAATTCGCCTCGTGATTTATTTATTACTATTATTTAAATGTGTATGTACTACGTATATAACTCGAACTCTTGTTAATTCAAATAAAAATAAGTTCGTGCGGTTTTTGATGGTTAAATATAAATACTTATTAAGACACAACAATATTCATCGAAGTAATTGCCATCCCACTTGAATAAAACAATTGACGAATTGCATTTATTACATCAACTCGAGTTTTGAACTGCTTCATATACTTGTCCAGAGAAAAAAAAAGTGGTAACCACTTGGCGAAATGTCAGGGGAATATGAAGTGTGTGGTAACGTTTCCCAGCCAAGTTCAGAAATATTTTTCAGGGTCACTCTTGCCGTATGCGGCCTGGCGTTATGCTGTAACAATACCACCCTCTTTCGATTGATTAAAGAAGTCTGTTTTTGGATGAGTGCGGCTTGTACTCGCTGAAGCTGTTCGTAACACAAGTTAGCAGTCATGGGTTGACTCCTTTCCAAAAACTCATAATGGACAATTCCTTTTGTTGTTCACCAAACACAATAAAATCCAGGAAGTATCCAAGGAAGGAATGAAGAACCACGAATTTTGAATCAATATACAACAGAGGATCAACATTTATGGAGACATATCCAGGACCATTAATATACACAGAAGTGTATGAAAAAGGAAAAGCAGTTTACAAAGGGTAGAATATCTAAAGAAGAAGAAGGGATATTACTTTACAACTAAATGGTTAATAGGGAAAACAAAAGGAAGGTGTTGCAACTAATAGAATAGGGATAGTTAGATGTTTAGTAAATTTATAAAGATTTGTAAAGGAAGGTAGAGTGGGAATATTTGCGAATTGACAAAAATGAAAACAGGTGCCTAGATTGATGGGACGGTACAACATCAAACAAATTTATAAATATCAAGAGCCCTAGCTAAATACAGTATCAGTAATTCAAGGGGAAATTAAATCATAAAATTTTACAAAGTCCCTACATAAAATTTCAAAATTTAATTTGGTGAATTGTACTGGAGCGTACATCCATTTGTGAACACCCCGTATTTGTATGTCAAGGGAGGGGAATTAAAATATGTTAATATTAAATAATGCTATAAAGAGGCAATACTCCCAGCTTACTCATGTAATGGTAAATCAGTCTGAAATAAGAACTGGAAATATTTACTATTGTAGAAAGAGTGGGTGCAAGAAAGCTTTGGGGGTGTGGTACCGAATCAGTAGGCGATATCCACTTTTCGTCCCAGGTTAACAACCGATCAAGAGCTGGTTAATTATCGTTGCGTGAAATGTTTTGCCGAAATGGTAAATTTGTTATCATTAGACAATTCATGTAGGACCCGTTTGCTTAGCTTCCACCTCTTTTCTAGATGATCAAGATGCAAACAAATGGTTTCATCACTCACATTGTACCTTTCTATAAGTTCTATGCGCGGTGTACTGGAATTTTCCTCCACCACTTGTTGAATATTTTCGTTGTTAGTAATTTTCGATCTCATCATCGTCGGTCAAGCTGAGATCTCGCGAAGAAGAATTTTTGAACCACTTCTGTGCTGTTGGATCACTTACGGCATCATCTCCGAATGCAGTACATGCTTTTCGCGCCGCCACTGCAGCTTTGGTACCATGTTTGTAATCATAGACTAAACAACGTCGGATTAAGGATTTATTCCGTGCCATATTCAATTATTTAAAATTAGGAATTAAACAAAAATACACAAAATGTGTATGTATCCTATAAAAGAAGGATTCATCTTAAAGTAGATGACTGATAACAAACAAGTGCTATCGATCGACAACTTAAAGAATATGCGTAGCACTATACTTTTATACAAAAACCGCAAGAAGTTATTTGATTACCCGATATTATGCATTTTTATGACGAATCATTGCTTATTGCTCATTACATTGTTTTTGTTGTATAGCCTCGTTTGGAAGTAATGGTTTATTTCGTTACAATACAAGGAAATAGTTTTTAGTTAGAATTTCTATTTTCATGATATATTGTGTTAACCGCATTACTAGAGTACGCAAATGCACTGCTAAAGCTATCGACGACAATCTGAATCAGGATATCCTATAACAAGATCGTTCGCTTCCGCAATGTATAGATAATTTGAAATTTGTGTTTTAGTTTTATATATATATATGCTTTTGAGCTGTGATCATTAAAGTTCTATTATTATTATATGTTTCTAAGAAAATTTCTCGTTAATAGATATATCACCAATACACATTTGCGTTGAATTAAATCGTTCTAGCTCTCTACCATGGTTTCTCATTGTGAAACAGATATTTGGACACCCAGTAAAATGGCACATTCACAAATTTATTGTATCACAGTTGCAATTGTTTACTAACACAAGGGCCTCATCAGTCTAAAGTAACAGACAATACTTTATACAATAATACAAGTTCGTCAATATTGTGTCAATCATTTTTCCTGGATATCCAGCCTGGATCTTTATTGAGTAAAAGTCGAAGTAATTCGATTTCAGTTATTTGGATTTTATAAATAGAATCTTCGAACTGATTATACGACGCGTCATATTTTATATTTTCAACGAGAAGGTGCTCCTGCATGCAATTATATAGTTCAGAAATATCTGTGCATGACCTTCGGCAATGAATATACTGATGCTAATGACTACGATACCCTTCACAGCTAAGAAAAAGAATGCAGAAACTCTGACAGTCTGTAATGCTAGAAATTAGTATGCTGTAAATTAGTATCTATACTTTTTCATCTTTGTTTGTATCTAATATCAAAAATGTAGCTTGGGCAAAAGGGTTTCGCTGAGCAGGTATTACTTACTTGATTATTTGATGTAGGGATGCCCTTCGCCTGGTTCGATTAATCGTCCGTTCTACTTCGGCCGCTAGGTCCTATTGTAAAGCGGATGCCATCATAGAGTTCATCAAACAAGTCCGGATCCTTGAGATAGCTCAGAATCTTTTTCAATTAGGAATTCTTCAGGTTATCCAAGGAAGTAATTTCCTACCCAAGGATGGAGTAACTGATTCCGGTGGCCGCCGGGTAGTGGCACATAAGGTGCTTTACTGTATCTTCGTCCTCGGTACACAGCTGGCATTCAGTTTCTTTCGGTAACCCGATTCTGTATAGGTGTTTTCTGAGTCTGCAATGACCTGTAAACACAGAAGTAATTATTAGAAGTAATTCTCCAGTTCTGACATGATTGGGTGAAATGCACTCTTTCGCATGTTCCAAACCAGGAGAATTGCTCCAAAATTGGAGTAATTTCTCTTTCAACCACAATCAAACTTGTTATTTGGCCATCGAACTGGGAAGGTAAATCGCTTCCTCTTTATTAAATGTAACCTCGCCCATACCATTAAGCTTTTTATATGGTTGGCATAAGGAACTAAAAAGTTTTTTTATCTTCATCCACCCGCCCAATGATGATGTTAGATTTAGTAGTACATATACTTCACGGTATTTCTTGTTTGGAAATCCATGCATATTCAAATACGTTTATTATGCAGGTCACGTTTATTTTAATCTAAAACTTATAGGTCTAAATATTCAACTATTTTCTAAAGTTTTCAAATCATCTACGTCTTGGTTTTTAAGAAATAATAAAATAATATAAAACATAAATGTAATGTGATTATTTTTGTAAAAAAAGGGATCCTAAACGCCTAAGAAATTTCATAAAGCGGATTATAGTGGCAGTAATTTAATTCCTCGTTTCGGAACTCGGTTATAAAAGTTTAGATTTATTTGTGTTAAGTGGCCTCACACAGTGACAGTGTTTACACTTGGCAAACATACGCTCAGGCGGCAATTTCGCTTATGCAAAAATTTCGTTAAATGATTCGAGTTTCCTTTTTGACCTTGAACTGGACTTTCTTCAACACCATTGCAACTTGATTTCTGTTTCGAAATCAATCACTGCCAGTAATGGCCGGACGCAAAACGAAACGATTATTTAAAGAAAGATCAGATCGTAAAAAATACCAAGCGATAATTAGTTATTTTTGTAATAAAACGCTTGCACACGGTGTATTTTTAATATCGCTTGTATACATTTTTCTGCGTTCTATTTGAAGGAACGTTCTGGATATATGTACGTATGTATGTTAGACGCGTGTAATCTTTTTGAAATACGTTATTAATCGGGGATGTGAATTTTTAATGTTGCAGGAAGCCGTTTGTCTTCTCTATTGTTTAAAATTTTATGCGGGATGTAATAAATTTAAATTTATTTCGCTTGCATATAATACGTACAAACCACAGACGTTTCAGATAAAAATTATGATTATATCCAACATATTCATAAACATGTGGGTAAGCGACAATTTACCTACATTGTTTAGTTTCAAAAGAAAATAATATTCTCGGGCATATTGTCTACCAGGGTGACGTATTAGTGTGGCAAAGCTCGTATGTCCGTTATCATATAAGATATCAAAAAAAGTTATTTACGAAAATTGTAGACAGACTTAAACTTAACATTTTCTAATTATTTTCATGTATACAGGATGTTCCATATTACTAGGGTGAACCAAACATACGTTTTGTTAAATGAAACACCCTATATATTATTTCAGATTTAGGTTAAGGTCATGCCTCACACCCTGATTTTTATATGCGAATGACTGAGTTCGAAGTCTTGTATACTGCAAATGACAGTCTGAAATTTTTCTTTTACAAGCACAGATTTTTTATATTGGCCCACTTTTATAGCAAAATGATTTTTTGTCAAAATTGTCAAAACTGTATACAGGGCGAGTCAAAACTCAAATACATTAATTATTTTAAATGGATCAGCTTGTATTTTATATCATAAGAAGAAAGAATAGTTTAGTGACTTTCATTTTTATTAAGCACTCTCTATACCTAAAGTCATTAATTTCTCAAAATATCCACCAATACAACATTGCAGTCGTTCTTCAAGCGATTGTCTTGCATTTCTTAACATTTCTTAATTGATACCCCAGAATGCTTCTCTTATTCTGCTTTTCATATCACGTCGTGTAGTTGGCGGTGTTTGCTATAAAATGTCTGTTCTTACATATGACCGCATGAAGAAGTCAATTTTAGTGAACTCCGGTGATCGAGCTAGTCACTCAATTGGTTCTCCGCTCCTTGTCCATCTTTCAAGGAAATGGTCGTGTATTAACCTAGTATGAAGTAGCGAAGTTCCATCGTGCAGATGGGTACCACATTCTTTGACGAAGGTTTAGGGGAACATTTTCTAATAACAAAGGTAAATGATTTTCAAAAAGTCTAATAAACTTGAGCTTTCACTCGTCCTTCCAAAAAATGTGGTCCAATTACATAATTTCGTAGCTAGTAATGAAGACTTAAGGTTGCTTTACTGTCATTTTTCCAGAATTAACTCGTTATATTAAAATAATTTCAAAAAATCTCACTTCCATAAAAAGACTTTAAAATATCTAAGAAATTAATGACTTTGGATATGAGAGTGCTTAATAAAAATGAAAGTAACTAAACTATTCTTTCATACAAACTGATCCATTTAAGATAATAGAAAAATTAATGTATTTGAATTTTGACTCGCCTTGTATTCAGTTTTGATAATTTTGAAAAAATTTCACTTTGCTATATAAGTGGACCAATATTAAAATCTATGTTTGTAAAAGAAAAATTTCAGACTGTGCTGTTTACAGTATACAAGACCTTGAACCTAGGCTGATTTGCATATAAAATTGACCATAACTTCTGAAACACGCTGTATAATTCAATGAAATTGTATATTGCGGGTGTGAGGCGGGAGCTTAACCTAAATTCGAAATAATATAAAGGGGTGTTCCATTTAAGAAAACGTATGTTTGATTCACCCTGGTGATATGAAACAGTCTGTACATATGAAAATAATTTTAGAATGTTAAGACTGCCAACAATTTTACAAATAAATACAGCATCTACTACTTCAACTGGCATTTCAAATGGAGTCCTGTATACTATCCATCTTGCGACCAAAATACCAAACGCATTTTCCACAATTCCGGTCGCACGCGATAAACGATAATTAAAATTTTCCAGTCTACGATTTCCAGAAGCCTGTCTACCAGGATATGGCCTCATTAGATGTTTCATCAATGGAAAGGCCTCAATTCCAACTACAGCAAACGGCATGGGTCTTCCTCCGTTATATAGCGGTGCATCTACAGGCAAGTTTTGCCCTTTTTGAAGTATTTTCTCTAAAGCCGAACTTGAAAAAATGCCGCCATCACTAAATCTATCCTTCGCCCCAACAACTATAGCCAGAAACCTATAGGTTGCATCTACTAATGCCATGAGAACAATCGAAAACATTTTCTTATAATTAAAGAACGAACTTTCAGAATTTGATGGAAACTAATTCCATTATCACTGTCTTAGACAACTGATTCATATCATATAGTGCAGGCGGATGCCGCGACCTACGTCTTTCATCTGCTCTTTCAAAACTAAAATTTAAACCGCACACACATCACTTTTAATAGCCGCGGTATCTTCGTTTCGCTTAGTTTAGTTTATCTCAAGTTACTTTCGCTTAGCGTCGCTTCGCGCGCAGTGGCACCTCGCCTTTATACGTTTATCCCATGTTCCTATTGCCCTCGCGACACCTTCTAGGCGGTATATCAAAAATATAACCTTTGATCTTGGTTATTGCGGCTACATACTAGATATATACATTTTATAGGTAGCGAATGATTTACATTTTTAATATAGGTAATTTTTTTTGTATTTACTATTGTCACACTCCTAGGCATTCAGAAAGTTGTAAGTCTTTGTATTGCATTCTATTTCAAATATTAATAATAAAATAATTAAAATTATTTATGTATCATTAAACAATTTTTTTTCTTAATCCCTTCTTTCTTTCTTTAAATGGGGATATGCCGCATGAATCATTAAGTAGGTATTCCTATTACATTACAAGCGGCTTAAAAATATTCGAACACTTCATCTTCGCTACACAGAAACCATTTTTCGACAAAGATAAATCTTTCTCGTAATATTATCGATTTCAAGAATGGACAATGCTTTGGGCGATCTTTCAGCTCGTATTATAAAACAAAAAAAATTCTGCGATAATTGCGTCAATGGATTTTCTCCGGCATTTATCTTTAACGATTGAACTATTAACGCGGACATAAAATCAAAAATTTTTAAAATCGTGATTCCCAGAACATATAAATCTGACGAGCTGATGTACCGGCCATATTTTAATCTCCGACCTATTTCCAAACATTTTTTGGTGGAATAAACAAACTGTACTAAATATAGTTTAATATTATTTTGTAATTCTATGGTATATTTTTAACATAGGCACAGGTAAGTTAATAATATAATAATAATGACACCATCCAACGTTTCCAATTCCTTTGTGTACCTTTGTGTATCTTATATTTTATACTTTAGTAAAAACTCATTTGTAGGCCAACTACATTTTAATGGCGCCTATTTTCGCTTTTGAACGGTATTGTTTAAA
Organism: Osmoderma eremita; assembly: GCA_031763485.1. Taxonomy (NCBI): domain Eukaryota; kingdom Metazoa; phylum Arthropoda; class Insecta; order Coleoptera; family Scarabaeidae; genus Osmoderma; species Osmoderma eremita. The sequence goes on from JARFOC010021264.1 coordinate 32,530, forward strand.
AGAATTGTCCCACTTGCGATTCTAAGAAAACATAAACACCGATAAAAATAGGGACCGGAATCTTAAAACGAACAGGTGTAATTCAAGAAATACGGTTTCAAGTTTGTAATAAAAAATCGGTGCACAAAATATATACCGGAGTTTAAAAATAACTCCAATAGGAGATTAAAAATAACTCCAATATTTATTTTATCAAGTCTTCAACATTCACAGATTTTATGGGTGGCAATTTTAGTTGTAGTCTCTATGGTATCAGATTCGTTGCAATTCCTCTTTACCGATTTCGTTTGTTTTTTTTTTGTTGTCAACCAAAAAGGATTTTGTTTGGACAATTTTATTATTTCAAGCAGGATCATACATTTGCGGTTGGCATATCATGTACTGTAAGACTGATTTACAATGCTTTTTAAATACGTTTTGTGAAAAAGGTCGAGACACGTTTATTGCACGCACGGACAAACTAGTCGGTCTTTTTCATATTTACGATCTTGTTTTATCCTTTATTATTGTCGTGGTGGGTTTCTGTGAATGACGTTCCGGATATATTTTGTGCAATGTTACAAATTGGTAATGAATTTTAATATTAATAATACTTTTGGATTCCTTTTATTTATGTCAAGTTGACACAAGCCGGGCTACTTCTAAATGACAATTAACTGACACTTGCTAATTTAATTATAATGACTTAATCAAGAAATTGTAACGTTTTTTAAATAATATCCTAAAACTTAAAGATGTATTTAAAAATCTAATTTAGGAATGTTACTATAACAACAATACATAAACATATAATTTTGAATGAATTGATTTGTCAAATATCTTACCTAATACCCTTTGTATGTGTGTAGGATGTGTACCACCCTGCTCTGTCTTCCTGTACCCTCGTCACTCGTTTTACTCCTTCCAAATCTTCCTCACTACACTTTTCCAATCACCCCTTCTTTTGCACTGAAATATCCTTAATATGCTTTCCTTAATTTCACTCACAAGCTTTACTTTTTTTGACAATTCAATTTGTTTATTCTTATTTAATTCCTTGCTCCTGTAACCATTCTAAAATATCATCATTACCACGGCAATATGTTATTATGTACTGCACCGCAACGTAACGGGTATGTCGACGGTTTCCAAACCATACAAACAGCATACGGGCTTCCACAACGTCCTCCGGACACTATTAGTGGCAACTTCCACAGGCGCTTCGTTCTTCGTCTGGTAGACCACGATGTAGTGTATGAAATTCCTCAAAACCTTTCTATTGTCTGGTGTTGTGTGCTGTGTAATGTTAATTTACAACATACAAAAATAAATAAGTATTCTTTGATTCAATAAAAGAATTTATACCCATTCAATTTCGTTGGCTGGACTAACCTTGCCCCCTACAAAACAGAGATAGTCATTACCGATTGCACCTCGGATATTAATGGAAACTCTAATATTAAATTCAAATAACAATCCTGTAGGTAGCAATCCTGTGCGTATTTAATTAACCCTGATGATAAACAATTTGACAGCGTCCCTGACACATGAACTTTGTAACAAAACTTTGGCTGTGTGCTTATAAGAACGTCGCATTAAACTAAAGTATATATAATATAATTTAAACGTTATGCATATGTGCCTATAAATTTAGAAAAAATTGTTTATCGTATTAAATACAAAATCGGTTAGCTTAGATATAAAATTGATTAATGATATAGTTATTCGTCGTATTTCACTTTTAACTTATTTTCATATTCATAAATTTGGATTTTTGACCTCATTAAAGCAATATATTTTTTTAGAAACGAATGAAAGTCTACGTATAAAACCATGATATTATATGCATATACATATAAACATTAATGAAAAATGTAAATATACACGCACATAATGCTTTTGGATCACACAACATAGCCGGTTATGTACAGTATTAGTGATCCACAAGCATTATGTGCGTGTATATTTACATTTTTCATTAATGTTTATATATATATATATATATATATATATATATATATATATATATATATATATATATATATTTTTTTTTAAAAAAATATTGT
>JARFOC010021275.1:0-10113 GCA_031763485.1 Osmoderma eremita
TACAGTATGTTTGGATTTAGAAGTCATACCACTTATATTTGTTAGACAAAAATAGCAATCGGCAATATGATCTGATGGTTCCCTCCAACTCATAGGAATAGCAAAAGACATGTGTCGTGTACCTGTTGCCCCCGATGTAAGAAGTCTGACACTTGAAATACTGCTCTCTGACACTTTTTAAGTAGAGGCGTGAATTGATATTTAAATATCAATTCGCCGCAAATGTAGCAAAAATAGTTCGGGTGGTAAAACATTTCCTTGACATTTTTACAGGTGATCAAATATGCTTGAACATTTTTTAAAACGTTAACAACGTCAGCGTATATGTTCATTTACCGAGCTCTAGCCGACGACTGAAATAACAAGAGACTACCTAGGAATGGGAGATGCAGGTCTGAAGGACTAGAATACTTGTACTTGATCAGGGATGATCAAGGAAATTAGTTGAAATCTATATTTTGCAACCACCATTGTCCCCTTTTTTTTTTAATTATAGACGAATACACTCCATTGCCTTCTAATTATAAAACAATCTCACCTGTACCTGATTCTCAACGATTGATAAATTAAAAGACCGTCCAGCATTAATCTCCGATAACCGATAACACTACAGCATTGCACGCAAACCGAAAAGATTGTATCCATTTCACACTGCGTTTCAGTTAGATTGTATCGTTGTTAATCACAGGACGAAGGAAAGTGGACGGGGAAATTACCTGGCGATAAATCTTCTTCTCGAACGAGTTTACTTCGGAACGAATAGACGCAGCCGATTACACCAGAAATAGCATTCATTATACACATGCCTCGTAGGGGATAGCAAAACCCTGAAAATCTGAAGTAGCTTCTACTTCGTATAAGGCATTGTTGATGTTTTAGAAAGAAGATCGATGTATCGAGTGTGGAAGTTGATGAAATAATAATAAGGTTATGAGGTTATAACTGAATTCTCCCGGTTTTTCTGGGTATACGAAACCGCAAATTTGTAACGTATATATCATTAGGAAACATGTATGAAACTAACTGCGCATAGCGGACAGGGAGATAGGAGTAATTTATTACTATAATTTATTTGACATTTGGATATGCTAGTATACACATTTCGTTGGGAATTGAATGTTGCATACTGCATAAGATCTAAATGCGTAAACGGGGAAAAGCGAAGTATATATAATAAAATATACAATGAGCACGTAAAGGTTGGAATAAATTCATTTAAAATTCTCGAAGAAACGCTCGAATCCCTCGATTTTTGATTTTAGTTTGTCTGGTGATTATTATATGTATCCAGGCTGATCCAAAAGCATGTTATAACAGCTCATTTATTTTTTTAATGGAAACACCTTTTTTATTTCATTTTTAAATTCTACGTCAAATTCTGAACATATTTTATGTATCATGTCCTATCCTTGAATTCAAGTGTTTCCGAGAAAAATTGTAGAAGACTAAAAAATTCAACCACACTTAAACAATTAAATTATGTAAATAAAACCTTGAATTGAGTCATGACAGTGACAGTTGACAGTTGACTCATATCTTAAGTGACTTTGTCTTAGCAAAACTTATTACGATAAGTTTTTTTTAATGGTACGGCCCAATGAAAGGGTGCGCACGCAGATACTGATGATGGTTGGTTATGGGGACAGGATGCGTACCCAAAAGGATGTTTGCGAAATGTTTAACGCCAAATATCCGCACAGAGAGCCCATATGTCAATCTGCTGTCAGCAAGATAGAAAATAAAAATATCGTAATTTAGGTCACGTCAGGGATAATTATATGAAAGGTCGGTTTACGGTATCAGAAGATAAACAGCTAAATGTATTACTGGCTGTTCAAGAAGACCACCGTAAGCCTAGCCGCAGTATTGCGTTGGAAAATCAGATCTGCCAGGTATCCGTATTTAAAGGAAAATAAACGGCATCCTTACAAAGTCCAGTTGGTTCATGAATTAAACGAAGGTGACCACGGCAAACGACTTGAATTTTGTAATACTCATGAATTTGTGCAATAGCGCAGGGAATATATTGGGGTTTAATGGAGAAATGCCGGTGGCTTTAAATCCACTATGAGCTATTCCGACGATGGCAGGTTTATTGTAGGCTTATGTAAATAATGAAGTTATTTGGTGTATTGACACAGTTCTCCCTGGATGAGCCTTCAGCCATGTCGTGAGTTTTTGGTCATAGTAGGTTGCTGAAGGTCCAAAAATGCGACATCCAGAAGCTGGAGTCGGTGCGTGTAATGGGATGGGAGACCCAACAGTAAGACGTGATTTTTCTTAGCAAATTGAAGAGACTCCAGGTTTTTGTGGGACTCGTGGACACCTAAAATGAATAATGCTTTATTCTCATACGTAGGTCTAACGAACTTCACGAAGTGTTTAATCCATTTGAAGAAGAGGTCTCCGGTAATATAATGCTGATTCATTATATGATGGGACGGTACCTGGTGGAGCTGCATCATACAAATCCGGATTGAACTTCTTCCTTGGGAAAATCAATACTGGTGGAATAAAAGTTCCAGCGTTGCTCATACACACCACAACTGTCGTATGAATACCAATTTCGGCAGATGTAATTCCGCCAACTTGGTTTTTACCTCTCTTGGCGATTACTTTTTGAGTCTTTTGTTCGGATGTCGAGAAATAAAACTATAAATCCATTGCCTGCTAGCCTGTTTTTTGGTTTTATTAAATTGGTACTCGCCTCCACTGCGCTCGGCAAGCTTGTATGCTAATTCCCTCAAGTCATGGGTAGTCAGGCCTAATAGTCTAGGTCTAATACATGTCCGACTAATTTTTGTTCTAGATTACCACTGAGTGATTTCTTGAAGTGACCCGAACATTATGTTGCACCATGGGCATGAATATTTTTTTCCTGGGGGCGTCTTCGTAATGTCGACTGAAGAACATTGAATGTAATGGATGCTTTTTTTCAGCGCATCCTATTATCATTCACCCCTTCTATCGCCTTCTGCATGTCTTCACTTGCCTAGGATTATCGATTATATTTTTTTTATAATTAGAGACCATTTGAAGCAAAAAGAAGGTTATGAGGTTATGCTCGGTAGACATGGTTACGTTAGAATGTTTATCGAGGCGACCCGATTTACCGACAATTAAAAGACAAACAATAACAGGTGTTGCAGACAACAATGTAATAAGTTGCTGGTACAATTGGTAAGAAAATTATTGTGTTAATTTTCAACTTACCTTGATCCTGAAAAGTATATATCTAAAAAATCGCTATAATAATAACGGATATCACTTCTGACTGCGCTGTTGCAGTGTTGCCACGCACAGAAAACATATTCCTCGAAAAAGCGCGCGGAAGCATACGATATGTCGTTTTGCCATCTATGTCATTTTGCCTTACTCTTCCCTATGTATATGTGAAAAAAAGCAAGAGTAACCGTCTTTAATTATCTTAATTATTACATTCGAAATGATGCCAAAAAATTAAATTTTGATTATGCAGACTTTCTGATTTCATTTATGGGTTAGTAACATTCCTTTGACAACAATGACGATAACATAAGCGGTACTGCATTTTAGAATCTATCCTCAATATTTTGAGTGTTTGAGAAGCATGCTGTAAAGCGATATTTTGCAAAGCTATGTAGTTAAACTATAGTATTATTGGGATGCCATGGTCAATTTGAGGGAAAAAGTGGTTGCTTATAAGTATTTTTATGATTCTATATCAGTGGTATAAATTCTATAAATCTTTTTTATCTAATGTGTGATTTTAAAATAACGTAGATTAAAAAATCTAAACAACTTTGTCCATACAATTAGCGAACCCTAAGCCAACATAAGTGGCGTACCTCCATATTTCAAGTTAATTAAAAGCTGTCTTTATTAATGTCGTAAGAGTGCGGTCGCAAAAGTGACGATATCAGAAAGTTGTACAACTTCTGTCACGAAAGCATTAGCGGTAGTCCTTCTCTACGGCCGCTTTCCTTATCGACTGAGTGAGTGTTCATGCGGTTGCGGTTGAGAAGTTACAACTGGGAAACTAATGTGAGTGTTGGTTTCCCGGACAGCTTCCCACGTCATCTTAAGAAACGTTTCAATTCCGAAATGGTATCAGTAATGAACTACATAGAACCACTGGGAGTGAAAGTAAGGGTAAGAGAGTGCGTGCCGGGAGTATTTGGAACAACACGAGAGAGATTTCTTACATTTTCTACTTGCTCAAATATCGACATCTGGCGGCGGGTGTTGACTGTAATTTGCCTGGCGGTTGTTGTATCTAATGGGTGCAGATCGCGGGGAGGAAGAAGTAAATCCCTTGCCTCTCACAGTTGCGCTTATTGATTGTCATCATCATTTCGGTGTAGCGGAAATGCTTATAGGTAAATGCTAATTTAGCGGAAGCTCTACTAATTTGTCGCAAATAGGCGACGTTTGGAGATACAACTTAATTAAATCAGGTTTAATTGATGAAGATTTGTATTGGATACATTTCCAGTAGTAACACTGGTATATGCAGTTAATTCTACAGAGAACGCAAAGTTCTCTGAAGTTACTACCGTATCAGTCTTCTTATGTGGTTTATTAAACTGACGTGCATATACCTGATGCTGTAGAAGTTGCTCGAGACAGACTTGTTAGTTGCACGGGCTTTAAAAGTGCATAATGTGTCCTTTACCACTGTGTTGGACCATTATTTGGAACTAAATACCGGTAGAGATACCAAAGTTTCGTCGTTGGCGTAATTAAGGTGTAATTTACTAGAAAACCGCTAAGACGTTCCAGTATAGCATGCGCTTCTCTACACCTACATACATATAACTATAGGATTATAATATATAATAGATATTGTCCTCAAGACGAGACGCTCTGGGAAATTACGAGCACTTGGAGAATAATTTGTACATAATTTGGAATTTAGAACTTGGCCTTGTAAACAATAGTTCTTAGTTTACTGAAATAGTGGTTTGTAAGTCATTAATCAGAAGCCTTTGTAATAGTTTGGGACAAGAAATTGTTCTGAAACCGCTTCTCACAATCTAATACAGACGAAGTTGTACGAAACTTCACTAGTCGTTTGAAGCGTTTTATTTTAACTTTACTGTCTTATATCATCTCTTAACGAAAGTTACTAATAGTAATAATATAAGGGGGATCTTTATTGTTCGGGGAACTATCTCACTCAGACTACAGATACCTGGATATCGCATCTGTCGATAAGACGGTGGGGATATACGGAAACCCCCGAAAGACCGATTGGTTGAAGTACGAAAAGGCGTTAGGCATCAATATCCTAAACCTGAATATAGGAATCACACTAATATCGGAGTTGCTTCAGGATGCTATTATAATTTCATATCTGATAAATTATCCTGAAGTGACATAAAATCATAGTATACAGTGGCTTGAAATAGAACTAAAACAAAGAGTGAAATATTCTAAATATTTAGGTAACTAAGTTGCCATCCTCAGTAGAACCTATAGAGGAATGCGGTAAACGAAGTATCCTTTGTTGAGGTAAAACCTTGGAACCTCTGCACCTCACTAATGGCATAACACAGAGTGCTTTTCAGCGTTATTCCACTGGTGGAGATATTCTAACACTTTTTCCTGCGTAACAGTCATTATTGTGAGGTCGGTATTTGGACAGAATGATGGACCAATGTAAAATCGTGCTCATGCAAATCATGGGAACTAAAAATACGCATGACACACTGGCCGTAAAATGGTAAGACCCATGCTAACCTATGGCTGCCTAATTTTACAGGAGGGCCTCTGTATAACAGATGCAATAAGATGCACACCTAGTACAGCCATGGAACCATCTTACATTTACCCCCTCTTCATACTTATACGAGAGAAGAAATAAGATGGGGAGCATATAGATTGACATGCAATAGTAATTGATAACCTGGGAACAACCTGGAAGATACCAGAACGACTAGGGTTATTGCAAATCCATTGTTAGATATAAGTCGCGATTCGGTGATCTCTAAACCCTCCTGCAACAAACCCTTTGAAATTATGACAAATTGGGGAGCGTGGAGAGAATAGCTGAAACGAATATTGCCGCAGGTCAATATTTGGTACACAGATGGTGTTATTGTATACTCTTTTTGCGTATTATAGAAATGAAACTTTGTTGGTGGTGTCTTAAACGTAACTGCTTTATTCTCTAAAGTTTTACCTAAATCCTTATACATACATATATACAATATATCTGCAAGTGCATCTGAGAGATCGTCTGGCCGGCGCCAGTCTGCGTATTATACGTGACATATAAATCACGCGTCAAGTGTTAACTGAAGGCAACTCCTAAATCGTACTATGTTGTAGGTACATAAGAAATTTGAACAGATGGATCAAAAATGAGCACAGGTTCAGGATCGCGGGGAGAACCCGAAGCAGAGGCACGCGTATCGGGGGAGACTTGCCTCGGTGCTTCAACCTGAAATCTATGCCACGCAAATCTGTGTTAGGGAATGTCTACAGCAGTGGCCACAAAGCAAACTGTTTTACATTTTCACAGACAGACGCGCAGCATTAAGGGCACTAAATTGCTGCGGGTGGTCCGGTGGCTGAGTGGGTGACCGAGTAGAACCAGGAGTACTGTCAACATGTGGCAGCTGACATAGTGTCTTTTAGCAGAACGCAGATTGGAGTGTCGATGTGTCTACCTTCTGCACACGGCAATCTGAGAAAACTTCTACGTACAATGGTAATCGGCAGAGAGGCACCTACAGACAATGTGTGTCGACAATGCAATGAGACGGAAGTAACTGTCACTCATATTATCTTTCAATGCTAAGCATTAAGCGGAGGAAAAACTACCTATTAGTTGCAATAGACACACTACGGAGTATACCGGAAAAGGTTTTGACGGACATACTAATAACGTAATAACCTTTGTTAGGGAGGTAGAATTGTTCGACTGATCAGGAAACAAACGAATGCAAAATAATACAATAGGGCCTAAAGATCTCCCTCTGCATTAGGAATCTATAAAATCAAACATTTATTGTGCATAATATCGCGAGTTCAAAAAGTATTTACCTTTAGGGCAGCTATAGATTGTAGGACTTTTTGAAAATCGCAAATAGTTCAGTTAAAAAGCATCACAAAGAATACAAATATCAAAATCGAATTACGTTCGAGTTTTGGCTCGTGACGTTGAGACCCAAAATAATGAACATTGTGTATTTCATTATTAATATAATATAAATGTAGTATATAACGGCGAAATTTTATTGTAATTACGAATGCTGTTGCCAGTGGCACTTTGTCAAAATTTTTAATTATATCTTTTGTATTTCATTTGAATATGGACTGTATAAAATATCTGGATGCAATTGGATCTAAATTTATTACTAAAATTTATTTGTTTGTATTATTTTATTTATTATTTAACTTATTTATGCATAGCTACATATTTTAATTTGTAAAGTTGCTATTATAATATTATTTGTTTCCAAGTACTCATAAATAAGAAATAAGTTTTGTTTTCATTTACATACCGAGTGAATGCGCTCGTGATGCGCATAGAGAGCGTAATGTGTCGGACAAGAAATGTATTTCTGCGATGTATCTCTGTGTTAGATAAAGACGAAGCAAGCCATACATTCGCCAGCATCTGCACAACATAAGTAGTAATGCGTATTCTGTTCTAACAAACTGAGAATACATCTATCCGTTTCTTATACTCTTTGTTGAGCTTATTCGCAGTTGACAAAAATTCACTCTGTATAGTATACATATGGATACATTAGGATGTCTCTTATTTTTCTTTCTCGAGTTTATTTGTGGGCTTACCCTCTATAAAGTTTATAATCGGCCTAAGGAAAATGCACTCAAAAAAATCAGGCTCTAACATATGTCTCTCTCGTGCCGACAGTAACTTAAACTTAGAAAAAATTGTTGCCGATGCGCAGACAGTAAATTTCAAATGCTGTATTTACATTTAGTTTAAAATGTCAATCTGACGTTATTCTCAATTATGTGACTTGATTACAGGCATTTAAAAGCGTACGTATACTCTGGCTATTACGCCTGCAAGAAGCTTCGCAAAATTGACATGACAAACACGTAATATTATTGTTGGGCATTGGAATTGGAAGCTATTGCGATCATTATGTGGCACAGACTTCAGCACTAAGTGATTGTCGATTGTTACTTTTAACAACAATACTGAACTTTGAACCAAAGATTAAATATTCAACTTTATGAGACTAAGTTCAGGTTGTAAACAATTCTTTACAGCAATGGGAATTGTCAGAAGCTATTTAAGCGTTGTTTGGAACAACTGCCTCAAAGGTTTAATGCAGCATTAGTATATTATTGGAGTGTGTCGTCATCATATTAATGAAATGATTTACGAAGCATTTATCAAGTTATAATTTCTTCGCTAACATGGGGTATTTCAAGATTTTATTTTCACTGGAAATTACAAGTAAATATGATACAAACAGTAATTATAAAAGTAGAATGAAGGATTAACGATTGCATGCAAATTTATCCTCCACATTAACATTGATATTCAAAATTTGTATATTATGTAGATGGATGCAGACATGATTACAAAGAGCTCCTCGAACTAACACAAACAGTGTGTGAGATGGACCACAAGGCAATATTTTTAAGTATTAATAACATCGTCTCTTTAAAGATACATATATTGTTTTGCATCCAATATATTCTAGTATGTGATAATTACTATTAAACATGCACTACGGAAAATAAAATATTTATCAATTATTATTTGTATGGAACAATGAAAGAAAGTGGTCAATTTCTCCCGGATTTACCCTAATTATAACATGTTCTTTATCCCGCCAATATCTTACGTAGGTCGCTAAGGCTGTAGTGGGGGCATGGTGGCAAGAAAATTTCCAAGAAACCACCGGACAGTAAATATGACGTTATTTTTATCTGTCGATTTGAATTTGATATATTTTTACGTTCGATATGGACAAATTTTCATGTCCTATTGTCTTCTTTTTATAGGCTCCACATAAAATATAATTTTACATTCGACAATTCCAATTTTATGTATCTAAGTGCCAGTAATTGTAATAACATCAATGTACGTCCAATAACGACCGTATTTATGAGGGAAATATGTATGTGACGACGTGTTTTATTGTTTTTCGTTACATATAAAACGTCCGCATTTTTATTATATAGGTTCAAACACGAAATGTGCTGTTTATGCTTCATTGATTATTGCTTTTAAAATTGAGGGTGATTGTTTCGCGGTTTTGATATATGTAAAGTGCACAAACATACAATAAAAGTGCTATTTGAATGAGGTACCTATATTTTGACATGAGTATTATAATAATAATAATAATACTAATAATCAACGTTTGTTGCAAAACCAACATACAGGAGGAAGTATATGCTTGAAACAAGTCAAAAAGAAGAATAAGAATTATATTCTTTTACTTACCATTAATAATTAAGAAAACCATTTAACTTATTGCATCTAATCTCTAAATTTAGATTAAAATAAATAATAACTTTGAGAATCAGATCTTTAATAATAATTTAATATCCTTTTTTACAACAGCTGCTACAAAAAAGACGAATTTACGGGTGATGTATACTTATCGATTTCATTGTAATTTATAATTAAAGAACAATAATCAAAATTATCTTCTATTATTTGGCAAGGCAGAGAAACAAAATATGTATAGAACTTATTCCAAATATCTAACATGTCACCATCAGGTACTATAACATTTTTAGATTTCCAAGAATTTGAATTTTTTCCAATAATAACATTGCAGTATTTTTTTATACAGGCTGATTACGGTTTTGTGATTTTATTTTCAAGGGGTCAACATCTTAAAATAAGGTCATTAACGCAAAAATATCTTAACAAAGTTGCATAATAAGAGGCATATTAATGTTAGAAATTTTTTTTGTAGTCTTTGTTTTTTTAATTTTTAAGTGGCGATTAAGCATATAAATTTAAGCAATTTCTTTTATGTTTATCACGGAGTCTACTTCACACTAGTTGTTTAAAGTTATCGCCGTGTTGTTGAACGCAAAATTTCGCTCAACGTATCCATGAATTGGCATAATTTACTAGGCCTTGGTCTTGCCGTCGAATTGTCGCCGCAGCTGCCTCAATGCGGT
>JARFOC010021286.1:0-10112 GCA_031763485.1 Osmoderma eremita
ACCACATCAATATAAACTTTCCAAAACTGCACTACCCTTACTTCCTATTCTATTTAAATAAAAAATATTTTGAATTTTACCGTTCCATTACACTTGACAGATTCAAGCCTTGTGAGGCATTTTAATTATCCTTCAGGTTTACTATTTTGAATACGTTAACAACTTTTATTTAACAACTACCTTTTAAGTGTTTATATCGAAATGTTTATTACATGTGACGTCTAAACCACCGTATAACGGAATAACGTTTTAAATAGTAGGGCCTGTACGATAATTGTGAGGAAAATCGGATATCCGATGTTCTGAATATATAAACAGCTGTTCCTTGTAACCGATATAGGTAGGTCATTGAACTGAGCCCACATCTGGACTTCGCCGCCCGGCCATCTGTACAGTCAACACAGATAGTATTCAGCAACAATTTATTTGTTTTCGTCCGTTATGTAAATCGCCATATAAACCATGTGTCACTGTAATTAGGCATTTCCTAGATTAGTCAAAATTACTGTCTATTTTATTCCGTCTGTCAATCTTTTACCGAACCCAACATATAACTTAACCCCCCTTGAAATTTATTACATATTATTCGACGGATATTTGTTATGGAATTTATGCATGTTTAACGTATTATGTCACATGTCACCTGTGTCACCTAACGTGTGACATATTAAGTCACGACTTGCTAATGTATTTAGTCGTGTAAACGTACATGTTGTACATCTTATTTTGAATTGTGTATGTTGTCTTATATGTACCGAACTTATACTTACGGACGCTGACAAACTACCGATAAATATACACACTCTTTATTTAATCATTGTCCTTGGCTTTTATTTCGCCAAACGTACTTACTCCCACAACATCCGGCCTTTTTCTTGCTTATGAGCCTAGTCCAGCCCTGATGAAAAGCGCGGTGGTGCCAACCTTATACCGTATGACTAGATGAAGTTACCCACCCCATCTCTGCAAAGCTAGCCGCAAACCAGCACTTCTGGACAAAATCGCAAAGTAAGTAACGTATTTTGGAACGCCGAAATATTCTGCTAAGGATCAGAATTGGCGCCGTAGGTTTATTTTGAAACTAGTAAGCCTAGCAATGAATATTTAAAAAATATATAATTTACTGTGTGTGTACATAATTATACATTTTGTAATAACGTTTTATGTTATTGTTTATATGCTTTTAGTTATCAAATTACATTACATATAAATATTGTTGTTATTATTCTATATTGCTGCAATATTAAATACACATACATATATGTACGTATACATATTGCATACATATCTCTATACATATATATTTATAATTTCGGTTATTTGAGCAGCCGTTTAATAGAGCAAATTTGGTTATGTCGCGATGGTGTTCCATTAAGCGGAATACACTGTATACACACATAACATTTTGGATCACAGAACACAGCTGATTATGCAACCGCAATATTAGCGACAGGCTCTCCCAAGTACAGCTGAGCACCCTGAAGTTTTATTATCCATAGAAATCTAAGAATGACGGAAGAGCGTAGCTCAAGTATGTCTTCGGTCTCTCAATCTTCTGTCAGAAAGAGCTACCGTTATAGAAATACATAAGAGCAATATGATCAAGAAATCATCCAAAGAAGGGATAGCATCAGAGCCTCACTTGGCCAATGTATTTTCATATATTCATATATTTTCATACATTCAAGATTCTTCCCCACGCTCAGATGTTATAATTTTAACTGAAACCTGGATGAAAGAAGGCTACCTTTTTTCCTCTCCAGATATCAAGCCATACACAATTGCGGGGCCGATGGTTACCGAGCAATTTCAATTTTAGTCCCGATTGGGGTTAATTTTAGTGAGTTGGTTTCCAGGCCTAATCACAATTCAGATGTCAATTCTTATGTATTAAATTGAATAAGTTGTCTATTTTGGCTGACAATATCCAACCTGGGGATATTGTCAGATTTCCACAAATTAATGGCAGGGTATTTTGGCAAATATTGAACGACCTTGTTTGGTTATGGGCGATTTTAATACGCACGACCGCAATTGGAGCAGCTCGTACAATAACAGGAGTGGAATTGCATTAGCAGAAGCCATATCAGAATCTGATCTCCTCAACTTTGATGATGGTAAATTCATATTATTGGTTGGGCCAGGCTTTGCGAAATACTGTTCTTCCACAATACAAGACACTTTTTGTAGCGACCATTTTCCCATTCTTACCAAATTCTGGACGGACAATCCTTGTCGTATCCCCGCCAATACTAACTTTCGTAAATATAATTATAAGAAGGCCCGTTGGAATGCAGTTTTACTTCTAACATTTCTGTGACATTTAAAAACTCTTTTATCTATGATTATGATGACCATATGAAAACTGCTGTGGAGGCAGCCTCGGAGCATATCCCTACTTCTGGTATATATAATTGCAGATATAATCTGCAGCTCTTGGCGGGATCAAGAATGTAGCAATATTGTTAAGCTCAGAAGATCCCGGGCGAATGGATGCTTTCCTTATTGCCAAGAAACACATTGCTCTGTCTAGAAGAATTCGCAATAAAAAGAAAAGACTTTTCTTTAAGTCATTCTGAGCATATCTAAATGGAGAGTCTCCCATTCCTAATGTTTGGCGTTCAGTAAGAAGTTTTAATAGGACTTCTTACCAGTTCCGCACATTTTTGGATTCCCTGACTACATGTTCTGTTCCGGTATACTTAGAAATCGCCCCTCATGTAGGTTCTTATTCCAACTGTCTAACTCACGATATTACGACTTCGGGCAGCTATATATATATATATAATAATAAGGTTTCTGCTGCTGCACACTACCGAGTTATGCTACCCAGTTTTTGTTGGGGATTCCTAATAACATTTTGTCTGGTGAGTCTTGGAAGAGAGCTATAGTGTGCCCAAACTTAAAACCTGGGAAGTATCCAAAATACTATAATAACATTCGCCCTATTATGTTACGTCATGTGTTAGAAGAACCTTTGAAAGATTTCCGAGGCCGCTTGATCTTTGGCAGACATCAATTCAATTTGAATTCAAAAAATCCACATCCATCATTTTATGATAATAAGGCAGTTACATGCGTCCTATTGGATGTAAGTTCAGTTTATATATTTTATTCAATATATATTTGATGGGTATGGAGAAGGTGGTGTTTCAGAAAGTTGAACTATTGCAATACGCTAATGATGTAATATTGAATGTTTCTGGGCGGAACATGTGTGAATACCTTTCAAACCTGATGCGATATGCAGATGGTTACTGAATTTGAAATTGATCATTTCGCTAACTAACGCTATTTTATTTACTAAAAAATGAGGTCAGGAACTCCCGCAAAATCTCTGATATGGGTATTATGAGATATCTTTTGTTGAACCTCGATTAAGGAGGTTTCCTGTACGCTACTTGTCCAAGATCGTTCTTCGCTCAAATTGATAGACTACAAGCCCTGAGAATTGCTCTCGGTACAATGCGCTCTACACATACTAATACGCTCCTAGTAGAAGCCGGCGATAAATCATTAAAAATAAGGTATCAGGTAACCAAACTAGTTCGTACGGTTTTTGATTTTTATTTGCTGGTATTAAAAAGCTCTATGGATTTTGAATCAAAAAGAATTTTCAACAACTTCTGTACTGTTCGATCAGTTCCGGCATCATCTCTGATTTAAAAAATTCGTTCCTATTTTTAATATATATTATTTCCTGGGCATCTAATTCTGGCGGCGAATTTACGTTTTTTATTAATTTCTAATTTTCGGAAGTGGATCGATGTTTTCTTTCACTCATGTGTTCTGATACACTCGATCTTTCTAACCTATTATGGCGCTAATGGGCATATGTTCTTTAAACCGTGTAGTTACAGCTCCCCTTGTTTGCCCAATACAAACCTTATCACAGTCGCCGTATTAAATCTCACAAATTCCCGATATTTGTTTTTTGATTCGATAAGTATTTTGGATTTCCCAGAAGGTTTCGCAACGGATTACGCGCAGTGAACTCCACTACCAAATTTTAACTTTTAATCAAATTATTTATTCTTTTCTTGATTTCATGCTACGGTAATTTTACAAATCTATTGACAATAAGGTTGTGGAGTTTATCACGTATTGTTTACATGGGATTTTTTTAGCGTTCCTTTGACATCAGTGGAAGAGAAACCAATGTCCTTAATGTATTTTAATTCCTTATTATATCTACTCTTAATCAAAGGGAATTTTACCAAAATGTTAATTAGGAAGTTGATTGCGGCCATTGTGTGTTGCGCACAGCGGTTGGAATCAGCTGTTATGAACCTATTTATATTAGTTTACAGTCTATAGATGCCGATTCTTAGTTTGCTGTTGTTGTTTCTAATCGCCGTGCTGTCTAAAAAGGGAAGATTGTTCACTTCTTTTTCTACCGTAATTCTTAACGGTTCGTTTAGTTGTTTAAAGTACAGACATTATGTTATTTATACCGTTCATGTCAGATATTTTCTATCATAAGCATAACCATAAGCATTGACAGTTCTCTTTAATTTTCTTACATAACTTGATATAATAATCAATAATAGTGAGAAGACTGCGGCATGAGTGTAGATATAAGAATTGTATTGCTATCCTCAATAGTACAGGTAAACTATTATAACTATTGTATAATATGCATAATTCAAAAAAATTAATGTTTTAAAATTACTAAGAGATTTTAATTACCTGTGGTAGCTTCGTGAGTTTTTGGCGAACATCCGCCGCAAGTAAGGTTACCAAAGGAAATTTTAACAAACGCTGGCAGTAGATGTTTATCTATAGCAAGACAAACTTTTGTTGGTTGGTTAGCCAACATAGGTAACGGATAATAGAAGGCGTAACCATTATTTGATGCTGGCGTATCTTTGCTAAATAAAAGTAGGTTAATACAGGAAATATTTCAAGAAATGCATTCTTTTACCTTTTATCTGACGCGTTACATGATGAATAAAAAAATAAAAAAAGTAATATTATTCGCATTTTGTTTGCTCCACTTGAAAACAAACCAACACCTAACTGAAAGTTTTATACACCTTTATTTTGTTTACTGCTGAACATGGACGTAACGTAACCTAAACCACTTCAAATCGAACTGGTAGTTTACATACATACATACATACATACATATTTATATATTTATATATCACTGAGTGATCCCCATTTGTTGGATTAATATTGACCCCTACTAGCCAAGGCCGAGTAGTAATCTGTATGAATAAATACAAACCGATTTTCGATTTTAAGAATAATGTGTCGTTATTAACTCATTTAAATATACTTAATTTGTTGTCGTCTAATTTTGTTATCGTAATCGGTGACATAATCAATATATACACTTACAGTACAATAACATAAAATGTGCATACACGGTATTTATAAAGAAAAGTACATAGACATCGATACGTCAGTTATCTAGAAGAAAATGAAATCCGATCTTGACGAAAATCTTAATTTTTTAAGAAAACATTCAGTAATCCATGCGCAAACATTTTAACACATAAATTTTTAGGTAATTATGTTAAATCATAAAACAACAGAAACAAACAAAGAGTGATAAGTGAAACACACATGTGAAATACATAATAATTTAAGATCCAGTTATAACCACGAACTACAGTCCTCTACAAGTTGACTAATTACATTTTTAAATCTGCCGCGGAATACTTTGTTATTTGCTTCTACTTATACGCTGCGTACAAAATGTAGTGCAATTCGGTAAATATATCTTGATTTTTTCAATAAAAATAAATAAATAAAAATTTTAAGTAGTGATCTCAGCAACAATTCTTGAGCAGTTTGGAAATTTAGGTTGATATATTTGTTAGGAGTGAAGTAAATATTATTATTTCTTTATTTATTTAGCTATTTATTTCAAATGAAACACACAATATATGATTTTTTTGATTTCTGGATACTTCAGTACAATAAATGGTGAACTGCAAAATTATTATTTATTCAAAAGTTACAAAACAACGAATTCGAATCCGATTTTAAGAAAAGTTTTCTTCGACGCAAATTAGAAATCTGATGTCAAATTCGGGTCACTTCATGCGACCTAGCAATGTATACATTGTTCATGTAACGAAACAAAAAACCTGGCGTGACCCGAAAGAATTGATAAGAGATTTGTAATCAGCATAGAAAATTGCTGGAATTTCCAATCGTTTTACATTTTGTTTTCGTCTTTTAAATTCTGCAACATTTAAATAGAAAAATAGGGCAAGCTACGGTTTCTATGGTTCAATTATTAATTAGTTTCATTACTAATTTAGGGCAGATGAAGTATTAAGACATTAAGTTTATATTTTGTACACAGTATATATGTAAATACAACTTGAAAACATTAGGCAAACTTGACGCAACATCATTTTAACCGGGATTTTTTTTTGAACTTTTGCTAAAAACTTTTTGATAAAGGATTCGAAAGACGAAATGTTGAAGTACTGCTTACTTGACTACTTGATGTAGTCCTGGTTCGATTGATCGTGCCCTCTACTTCGACCACTAGGTCCTATTGTAGAGCGGATGCCATCCTAGAGTTCTAGGACGTTGTTGTTCAATGAGGAACTTTTCAAGTCAGCTAGGGAATTAATCTCCTTCCCAAAGATGGAGCACCAGATTCGGGTGGCCGCAGGGCAGTGGCATATAACGTGCTGCGTTGTTTGTTCGTACTCCATAAACAGCCGGCATTCGGTCTCTTCCGATAACCCGATTCTGTGTAGGTGTTTTCTGAGTCTGCAGTGACCTGTAAACACAAAAGCAATTATTTTGACCCTTTTACGATCAAGTTTTAGTAATTCTCCGGTTTTACATGATTGGGTGAAATGCACTCTTTCGCACATACCAAACTAGGAGAATTGCTTCAAAATTGAACTGTTTTCTGTTTTAGCCAGAAACAAATTGGTCATTTGGCTATCGAAGTTGATATGCCAATTAACGGTTCTGGACTCTGGAAGCACCACGAGGCACTGTCTTTTGCAAGGGTGTTCAATTGCCTTGTATGAGGGAGTGCCCCGGGACCCAGATTAGGGTTAGTTTGTTGAATGTCCCTATTGTATTTAGAATAGTTTTGCAGCTCCAGATCAGTTTAGAGTGGCATTTGTGCGCCTCCAATGCATTCAACACAGCCTCACTGTCAGTGAAAATTTTTATTGATTTGTGCTTAAGGTTTTTGTTCAAAATCTCTCTTGCGCACATCGAAATGGCATAGATATCAGCCAGAAAAATTGTTGCATATTGCCCAAGGTTGTAGTGTTTTTCAACTCTCGAGTTACTGCAGAATATTCCTGCGCCAATGGCCTGCTGTACTTTCGATCCATCCATAAACCAGCAAGTCTCTGCTTGCGTCTGCTTGCGTCAGTTTGGTTTCGTCACATCACCATTCCTCTCTGTTTGGAAATGAAAAGGCCGGTATCGAGGCGTAGAATATGAATATCCCATAGAAATTCCGAGATCTCCAACGGTTGTCCAGATATATGCGAAAAACGTGCATTTTTTATTGAAAATTTCATAAAGGTGCCGATAACTCGAAAACTATGGGGTTTTCGACGAAACGGACAAGATATTAGTAATCTGCGGGTTGAAATGAATCTGCTAGCGTATAATTGAAGGCGATTTATATGAATAAATCTGGAGATAATTTCGATCATGTGTCGTAAAATGTTGAAGAGTGTTGAAATATCAAAATATTTCAAATATTGATCCGAAGAAACTGATATTAAATAAGAATAGGAGAGCATTAGAAAAATAGGTTTCAATCCGGAATTTCTTTAAATGTTGAGTTTTGTTGTACCTGTTTGTTTCAGGTGTGAATACATTCCCAAAATCATTTCTTCCACGCCATCTTGAAACCTAGCGCAATGCCAAAATGAGGATAATTATAATAATAGAAGCTTTATTTAGAGACCAAAGTATAAAATAAGTCACAATAAAAAAAAAAAAAACAAACGGAGCTACAGTAAATAACTAATTGAGTTGTCTTTTACAAAAGGGAAATTCTAAACAGCTACAACGGTTAACATGCTCATATATCCTACAATAAATAACTAATTAAATAAATACAGCTACAGTTCACAGCTCACCCGTACAGACGAAAAACTCTGAGACAGTGTAAAAACAATGTTTTTGTAGCCACGATTTTACGGTTTTTTTAAATCTTTTTAAGGATAGAGTTTTCCAAGTGTTGGGTAGTTGGTTATGTATTTTAACACCTAAGATATCCGGGCTTTGAGTGGTTGTTTTTAGTCTTTTAGTTAATTCAAATACAGGGTCGCAGTGGTAAGAGAGCTAGGCTTCTGTGGAGAAGTCGATGGTTCGAATCACCGACATGGCGGACGATTTTTAGGTCGGTCGCAGTCGGGTGATCGGTACCTCTTCCGGCACCCATCAGTGTTGCGGAGTAAAATCGACACTAGTGTCCTCTTACGGCGAGGAGAGGCAGTAACAAACAATATACTTCACACACACACACGCACACAGTACACTCTTACATAGAAGGGAGAGAGCACAAACGCCCAATATGGGTTCTCCTAGTGCGTTTGACCTTGCTACGTGGATACGTTTATCGTTTAGCCCCATGAAGTGGTTTAATCATCTCAATAGTCTACATCCAGACTTTAAGTTCATTATGAAGATAGAACACGATGGTTCGCTTCCTCTTCTGGATTCCCTGGCTGAAAGACGGCAGTAGATTAGATCATGCCGTATATCGAAAACCAACACACACGGATAGGTATCTTAATGCCGCATCGCATCATCAGCCGGCGCCGAAATTTTCTGTAATCAAGTATCTAGTTCACCGTGCAATGGCAGTTTCAACGCCGGGGAACGTTCCAGCTGAGCTATGTCATGTACGGAGCACTCTCGTCAATAATGGCTTCCAAAATACGGATATCAACTAAGTAATAGATAGATATCGTCGTCCAACCAATCGAGCAGCCAGTAGCAGAAACACGACCGATAGAAAGGTAGCTTATCTTCCTTATATCCACAAGGTGACAGACAAGATTGGTAATATCTTCAAGAAACAGAATATTAATAGAGTCTTAGAGTCCTCCTCAAAGATCGCAAACATTCTTCCTTCTCCGAACAACATGTAAAGATGACTACAAAATTCCTTGTTCTTGTGATATCATTTACATTTCTGAAAGAGGTCGCTCTGTAAAACACGTTTAGCGGCGTGTTGATTGATTGCTTGATTAATCCCTATCGCACATCCCTTAACACTTGTAACATTTTAAACGAAGTCAAACTATTTACCGTAATATCCCCGTAATCTTTACCTACCCCTATTAGGGCGAGAACATTGCAACAGCCTACGGCTTCCTGGTTTATATGCATTCAATGCTACTCGCATTGTTCACGTACTTGCAGTTTGGAGCATGGAGGCGTGCTTTCCCATTTGTAGCGCGGTCTTCTCTCCGGGCTCCCCCCGCATAGCCCTGCTCCCCAACCTGTGCTCGTTTTTGATCTGTCTGCGTGAAAGATTCTTGTCTGCTGCGATATTCGGTTCAACCTTTCTCTGCATTCCTCGCAGTCAATCGTCGCAGTCGCGGCTCATATCTAACAGGGGATTTTAAATAACCGTTGTCATTTTGACATGTGCTGAGCTGTTCCCAGCCCTCCAAGTACCATTGCGCATTAGCCAATATGCTCCCATTCTTGCCTCCCCTCTGATATAGGTATCAAGTGGCGGTAGGTTAAGCATGGTCTCAATTGCTGCAGCCGGTGTGCTTCTATTGCACCCATAATGCAGAGGCATGCCAATCTCTGAACTCCTAGGAGTTTGGTCTGTTGTTTGTCTCTGATTTGTGTTTGGCTACCAAATTTGGCAATAAACACATGACATCCTTTGGACGTCCAGTTTTGATCCAAACAAGGGTCAAACGTCCATGGACGTTATTTGTACGTTTGACCGTTGTCCAGTTTTAGCGTTACAATGAACGTCCACAAGCGGACATACATTGATCGTCCGTTTTAAATACTAAAAGTGCCCTAATTTGTAATCAATTTAATTCAAAACAGAAATCTGTGAAATTACTTGCAACCAATACTCTGGCGCGAAAGTAATACCTTCATGAATTATATGCGCATATAAACATTAATATGTA
>JARFOC010021328.1:0-10111 GCA_031763485.1 Osmoderma eremita
CTACACTGTTAACGTTGAAAATATCGGAGTTCTCGATTTTAGGTCGGAAACTTTTATGTGGCCACGAGTGTACATAGTTAGTTATGCAATAAAATCACTGTAAATTAAAATTCTCTAAAATTTTGACTTTATTTCTAAAATTTCCTTACTGTTATCAGTCGGTTAATGTTATCAAAATTTATCTGGCCCAAAGTGACCACATTAAGCGGATTTCACTGTATATCTCAAAAACCATACTGGACAATCAAAATGTATCTGAAAACAGTTATACAGTATTTAAACTGAGCATTGAATTTGTCAATTCAGCTCTCCACCAGTTATCACCAGTTAGAAAATATCATATGTATTTCTTGTTTCCAGGCTGTGTCAGATTACATACATGCTCAACGAGTCTTACAACAATATGGAAATATGGCTTCTTTTAAAGGCATACAAACTGACTGTGAAATTATTTTAAAAGAATTAAAATCTAAACTGCGGAGTAGTTTCAGCAATCCAGATGCTTCAGCAAAAGAATTAGCGGCTTCTGTTGATCTATTATTGCAATTAGAAGAACCACCCAAAGAGTTATGTATGGAATTTTTGTCGTGCGCTGAAAAGAGACTTAGCGAACAGTTAGTTATGTTAAGAGACCAAAGTGAACATCGTGATATTACAGAGTTTGTAGATCTAGGTTGCACAGGGTTTCTAAGTGACTTATGCCTAGTGGTGGCTTCATTTCACGATATGTTTATAAACAGAATTAATACTGGCGATATAGAAAATAGGTAAGTCGTTTTGTAGTATTTTACTTCAATATAAAAAGTTAGCGGAAATGTAGTATATTAAGATACATGTTTGTTATTTTTTGAGGTCCCTTATTTACATGTTACGGCTCCCATTTCTAGTTGCTCGCGGGTACGTAATTCACATGCGCAATGGTGGACAGTGCTGCCAGATTTTGTTTAATACTTGTAGTACCTATTTGGCGCAATTAATTTGGATTTAAGAATCTGAATTGTTGGACTTCTTTCATAATTGTATAATGAAATTATGAAATAAAATTATTCTTACATATTTCCAAACGATTATTTTCGTTCGAGAACGTTCGAGAAATGAAATTTACGGGAAGGAAATTTGATTATATAAGGAGCCGTTTGAATAAGTTAGTTTAGTTGTAGATTGTCTACGTTTGGGTTCTACCCCAAGAGTATGATTTATAAGTACAATGCAGTTAATCGTTGTGAGTGTTGTTTAATTGTACCGAACCCAAGGTTAATGTCCGAAAATTAAATTTGTGATATTTGGTGTCTGATGTGGGGTTTTGCGGTTCGTATCGTAGAACATTTCAATGGTGGGGAAAGTGCCCAACGTGAGTTTATACCCCCACTTGACAATAATATGCAGAAAACAACCGATTTAAGCAAAAACGACACTCCCTGAGATAGATGAAGTAAATCCTAGGTAGTTCTAGAAAATTTCATTTGTCAATGTTCATTTGTCATCTAAAGTATCCGAGGATATTTAGAAACAAGCAGATTTCTCAAGGTTTCGTTGTTTTATCAAGAAAAGAAGCTAGGTAAAACAAGTAGAAATTTTATTACTTTATGTTTGGGACACGTAGTATTGCAGCAATGGATATGCAAAAACTCATGAAGATGCTACAAGAACAAGAGTAACGAAGGCAAGAAGAGCAAGGCAAATGAAGGCACGAAGAAGGGGAACGAAGACAGTAAGAGAACAGAATTACATAAATTTTAGAAGAACAATCAAAGTGAAGGCAGGAAGAGAAACAAGAAGAGCGAAGGCAACAAGAAAAGTTTCAGGAACAGGCTCGATATCAACAAATTAGCGATTCTATGAAATGTTTGGATAGCCAAGGGAACATAGATTTGAAGTAACAAATTCATGAACAGATTGAAGAAGAAGTACGGAAAGTTGATAGTAAAATTCAAAAATTGAAACTGGAATTCACAAAATTGAAACAACAAGGCCGCGTAGGGGATTGAGGGATCGCTATCAACAGTGCACACCATCAAACCGCTCACTTATGTACTCACAATGTACATTCTGGACAATATACAAGACATAATTTGCGACAGTTTGCGACGCTAAAAGGTGGAACGAACAAGATAGAGCTAATGCAATGATAGTACCTTTACGAGGACCAACGTTAGAACTATTGCGGCCTCATGCCCTGAGAACAACGAAATTACCGTCACCTGATTACTGCTCTGGACCTTCGATATTAAGTTAGACGTTTCATCCATTTGGGGTATCATAAAGGAAAGCATAAAGTTTTGCTAGCTGATATCCAGAACGATTTTATTCTCGGTATGGATTTAATCCGTCAGCACGGATTCGCCTTCAACAGCTTCATATTTGGAAATGAGAAGCCGTTCAGGTGAAGCTTTAAATATGAAGATACGGGTATTGGCAAAAATCAGCGAGGTGGTTTCAGAGAGAGAAGAGAAGATCGTTTTGGGGCAGCTAGAGAGAAATCGTGGAAGTTGCGTTGGATTTGTGCAGAACATCGACGTACCAAATAACTATCTAGTCGCCAAATCTTTAGTCAAAATCCAAGAGGACCTACTGATTAGAATAGCCAACGTTTTATCAAGTAATATCATAATAAACAGAGGAGACTATCACACCAGGACGTGATAGCCCAATTTGAATAGAGTTGGCAACATAAATTACAAAGAACGAGCGGCTGCAACGAGTTTTATTACCGAACAATGTGATATTTTCAATGAAGAAAATAGCACTACCGGAAGGACTACTATTATCAAGCACCAAAGGAGGAGCTCAACCCATTCGTGAACTACCAAGGAGATTACCTTTGACCAAATAAGGGAAAGCGGAGAAGCTCGTGGACAAAATATGGAGGGGGCAGGGGAGGTTATTGAACATTCGTAATAGCCAATGGTCCGCTCCTGTGCCTTTACTGACAAAGAAGGGTGGCACTACCAGGTTAGGAAGTTGAATGATGTCACTAAGAGTGATAGTTATTCGCTTCCGCGATGTGATGGCACCCTGACAACACTGACCAGATCAAAATCGTTATTCGCACTGAATTTGAAAAGTGGATACCGGCAAGTCGGAATACATGACGAATATAAAGAAAAGACAGCTTTTCCACCGGAAATGGACTGCACCAATTCACGGTGATGCCTTTTGGGTAATGCACCAGCTGCATTTGGAAGGCTCAAGGAAATGGTGCTTAGAGGCTTAATGTGGAAAACTTGCTTAGTGTACCTTGACAATATTATGGTAATGGGAGGGATATATGAGGAACATCTAGCTAACCGAGCAAAAGTATTTGATGGCGCCCGCAATCCCAATTTCAAGTTAAATCCGACGAAGTGATCCCTTTTCCAGAACCATGTTGAATTTTTGTATCCCGTCGTAACACCAGAAGGCATCCACACCGATGGGAGGATAAAAGGATAAAGTCTATGGGTGGGGAGGGGGCCGTAGACCGCACGCACTTGGGCCACTCATATTGGGCCCTTTGTGCTATCTCCTCCGTGTGTACTGTAGTATGTGTGTGAGTGTATGGCTTTTTGCCCCAACACTGAAGGATACCGGGAGAGGTACCGATCACCGGCTGCAATCGACATTTTTTTAAATCGATTGCGGCAGGGAGATTCGAACCATAAACATGCAGAACGGATGCCTAGCGCTCTTATCACTGCGCTATCCCGACATTCACCGATGGGAGGAAACTGGAAACAATAAAAGGCTGGCCAATCCCTCAGGACAAACACGAGATTAGAAGCTTGCTTGGACTTTGTACCTACTACCGGAGGTTTGTGATACAACTTACAGAGGCATATCACCTATTCCTATATTATGGCGTCTGTGTCCAATATAAACTTCCCATTTGGCCGTGGAAAACCTAATATTGGATTGGAACAAATCTTCTAAATGCCTGCTCACAATCACTGCACCAATACTATTACAGCTTCGAGATGGAGACGAATGCGCCATCAAATATTCTAACCGTATTTTGTCCAAACCCTAGAAAAATTACTGCGTTACAAGGAAGGAATTGTTGGCTATGGTTAAAGCTGTAGACCACTTTCACAAGCTCAATGCTATAAATTCAAATGGCTCATGGAAATGAAAACTCCAAAAGGTCGTGCGCAACAATACAATTTAAAAGTCAAATATCGAGCCGGCTGATTGCACAATAATGGCTTTCCAAGAAGACCTTGTAAAGAACTTAACTTTTCTACATTACAGGAAAGTTGAGCAGCGTGAGGGAATACATAAATTCTGCCAAGTTAGGTTAGTGGTGAGAAATGAAGAATAGCCGACAGAGCAGTGTATCACCGAACAGAGAGAGTACCATGATATAGGACCATTCCTACATTTCAAGGACGATGGATATCCCAGACCAGATTGCAGCGAAATCTCTAATAAAGGACCAACACTTATGACGCTGTGGCCCAATGGGACTCTCTGACATTGGAAGATGACCTACAGAAGAGGAGATGGCAGAGCGCAGATGGGAAGATAACCAAGTCACACCTATTGGTACCTAAAAGGAGGATTTCGAGCGTTCTAGAGGAAATCCATAATGGGAAATCTGGAGGGCACTTCGGTCTTAATAAGACACTGGAAAAGGTTCTAGAAATGTTTTACTGGGTGAATTATTGCCAAGATGTGAAGACGTGGTGCCAAAAGTGTGGGATTTGTACCAGTAACAAGAAACCTAAAACTCGTTCCATAGGATAGGTGAAGCAGTACATCAGGGTAGGGGGAGCGGTACTGTTTGAAAGAATGGCCATTGACGTAACTGGTAATTTTCCGGTAACAAATAGAGGCAACAAGTACATCCTCGTTGCCAATGATGAAAATGACCGGAAGCCTTCGGAATTCTAAATCAATAAAGAGCGACGATAGCGGAAGTTGTGGTGGATAACGTGTTCAGCAGATTTGACGTTCCTTTGGAATTACATTCGGACCAAGAGATAAATTTCGAACCCAAGGTTTTCCAAAAACTCTGCCAGTTGATGGATGTTGCCAAAACCCGGACAACGCCGTTGCATCCACTTTCCGATAGCATGGCCGAAAGATTTAACCAGACCATTGAGGAACGTCTTTCCAAGGTTGTGGACAAGAAACAGAGAGATTGGGACCAGCACCCATAGCTCTTCTTGATCGCGTACAGCGATCTAGCTTCACTAGGATCGTCTTTGGCAGGGAAATTAGACTTCCATGGGATATGGTGTTCGAAACTCCCACTGATGAAATAAAGCAAGTGGCGCATTACGCGGGAAAAACTGTTGGGCGCTCATTATATAGCCAGAGAACGGATTGCTATAGCGAGAGATAGGATGAATCTATAAGTTCAGGGAATCAAAAATGGAAGGGGGCTGCACCCATTTTAGTTAATAAGGAGGTATGACATCAAAACGAGTTTGGCAGGATTTCAGCCAGGGGAAAGGGTTAGTCTATATAACTTTCAGCGGAAGAAAGGACTATCAGCAAAATTGTCTGCAAGTTGGGAGGATCCCTATACAATGATAAATAGGATTAACAACAAACAATGTAGTGTTCAGGATCCAACGCAACACTAGAACTAACATGAAAGTGGTTTCACTTGAACAGACTGATGACTTATTGTGGAGAGGAAGTATTTGATCGGGACGCTCATATCTAAGAGGAAGGCAATGTCACGGACTATATTGTCGCGGCATCTAGTGGCAATTGTACAAAGCTTCTCGTTAATTTAAATCCGCGTCAGTTTAAATTATAAATGCGCGCTCTGATTAGCTCCTTGAATTTATTAAATTAAAACTGTATGATTAAATTAGTGAAGTTGAAGATTGTTTACGTTTGAGTTCAAGTCGAAGAGCGTGATTTGTATATACTATGCAATCAGTTCCTGAAGTTAGTGAATTATTATAGGAATTGCTGTGTTTATAATTTTAATTAAGAACTTGGTTAATAAAACGAATTAACATAATTAGAAATTGGGTGTTGTTTAATTGTACCGAACCCAAGGTTAATGCTCCAAAAGTTGAATTTGTGACACTAGTTTTATTTTTACTTTATCTTCAACGGTATAGTTAATAATATAATTATTAATACTTTCACTGATCAAGACGAATATGATCGCAATCGACTTCATGTATCCTCGCCAGCTATGATCTGGTCCAGTAAAAGACAAACCACACGCTACTAACCACACCACAACTATCAAGTATATCCAGGCTAAACCCCCTGCCCTCTCCGGGGCACATCCATATGTAAAGTGCAGCAGTTTGCAATTCTTGCTTTTGCACAGAATGTGCTCTAGCTAACGGAGCTCTCATACGTCTATCCCAAGTTGTACACGAATTCTTATTGTCAGCTCGCAACCTTCCACTATGTATGTACACACCATAACAACTTACAATATATATAAAATAAATAAAATGGCGGCAGGGTGATATGAACAAAGTTAATAAAAATATAATCAAACGAATCAAAAGAAAATTAATCAAAGTTACACAGTAATAAATAGTCAAATCAACAAAGAAAAAGTGAAATTAACAACAATTTTAACCATATAATTTAGATAAAATAATTATCAATCGCCTAATTTATACGGTTTAGGAGCAAAACATCTGTGTCTGTCGAATATCCTATAAAATTGCAATGAATTATTGTTGGAATATTTAACTTGGTGGAGTTCACATTTATACCGTTAACCTCTAAGAACCAGTAATAATTTAGCTATATACATCTGACAACGTTACCCAATTTTGGGCATGTTCTACATATGCGCGAGCATCGGTTTGAAATGGGAGCCGTTACTGCAGTTTTACCTTTATCTGTACTTTGAAAGTCTTGTTTTGAGACAGCATCAATAATCTTTTGTTCGAAACTCTTTTTGTTTTTGCAGTGACATTTTCGAAAACTTTGCTGCAAAGGAATTAAATACCTTTATTCTACAAAATATGAGACAATATTTTGAACTGGTTCAGAATAAGGTTGACCTTGAGCAAGATATAGGTGATACGGGTGTGTTGGTAAAGGCACTCGACCGATTTTATAGACGTCTACAAGTAATGAACACCTTATGTAGAAATGTGGATTTCTCAGAGTACGTAAACAAGTTATACTGTATTTTGTATCAGGTAACCAAATAAGTATGTGCCGTTTTTGTATAAAGTAGAGTGCCATGAATAATTGATGATGCCGTAAGTGATCGAACAGCACAGAAGTGCTCGAAGAAAATTTCCCGTGAGATCGGAGCTTTACCGATGAACACGCTCTGAGAGACTGAAGATCATTAACAACGAGGATATTCAACAGGTTGTGGTACAGTACAACGTACCTTAAGCTTGCCGAAAGAGGTTCAACGCGAGTGATGAAACCATTCGTTGACACCTTCATCAGCTATGAAAGAGGTAGAAGTTAAGCAAGTCTTAGAATTTCACGCACCTTCCACTATTGGACCAGTTCTTGATTGGTGGTTAACCGAAACGTGGATATTCTACTCAAATTCTGAGCGTTCGTATGTTTGGTTATCGCCTACTGATTCGGTGCCACAGACTCCTAAAGCTTCCTTGCATCAAAACAAGATTTTATTGGGTATTTGGTGGACAACATACGGAATTGTCCATTATGAGTTTTTGGAACTGGGTCAAGCCATCACTGCTAACTTGTATTATGAAGCAGCACTCATCCGAAAACTACTTTGATCAATCGAGAGGAAGCGGTATTTTTACAGGATAACGGCAGGCCGCATACCGTAAGAGTGGCCCTGGAAAATATCTCTAAGCTTGGCTGGGAAGCGGTACCACACCCTAGATATTGTGCTAACATTTCGCTGAATAATTACCACCTTTTTTGTCTCTTGACAACTGTATGAAGCATACGC
Organism: Osmoderma eremita; assembly: GCA_031763485.1. Classification (NCBI taxonomy): domain Eukaryota; kingdom Metazoa; phylum Arthropoda; class Insecta; order Coleoptera; family Scarabaeidae; genus Osmoderma; species Osmoderma eremita. The sequence goes on from JARFOC010021328.1 coordinate 7,859, forward strand.
AGTTCACAACTCGAGTTGATGCAATAAAAGCAGTCCGTCAATTTTTTGATCCAAAATCCATAAAGTTCTACAATACCGGCTACAAAAATTGGTGTTACGTTGGCAAAAGCTCATTGAGTGTGATGGTAATTACTTGGATGAGTAATAGTGCATTATTGTTTATTAACACTAAACCTACCAGGACGGGTCAAATGACCCATTTTAAACTTTTTGTCAGAATTTCTTGTAAATAACATTATCACATCGCCATTTGCCTTTACTACTTTTTTTAAAAAATACATCGAATGTGTTTTTCAATATTTATTCCTCTCTTGTAAATTTTTTTAGCGAGAAATATATGTATCTGCCCTAACTACCGCAACGGGTCATTTGACCCGTGCAAAGATTCATGAAGATTTGTATGTGTGGTTGTGATACAAAACCATTGCTTTAGACATTTTTGCATCATATATTTTGCTGTATTGCGTTATAGAAAAAGAGAAAAAGACCGTTATCGAGTCCAGAAAGTGAAAGTGTGAAAGACCTATGTACCGAAATTGCGGCTGATGGTACAATTTGGCAAGGAATAGAACAAGGCTGAACACCTGGACGAGCGCCAATTTATAATATTTATAGGGAGGTTGTAGGCCCGACAACATATGCCAAACGAAATATTATGAAGGGCAAAGTGAGAACTGCGTTTTCTTATTGCCTATTGACAATCGTGCAATGGAGCACATAAGAAAATGCACAGAAGAAGAAGCCTCTTGAGTATTGGGAACTAGATGGAATCTTACTCCTGCAAAAATAAATGCATTTATTGCTCTTCTATATGCACCTGGCGCATATCAGGCAAACAATTTGAGCATCTCATATCTATGGAACAAGAAATGGGGTTCCGCTTTTTTTCAAAAGACGTGAGCAGGAGTAATTTTGGTGATATTATCAGGTCTATCAGGTTTCATAAAAAAAGTCAACGAAGCCAGCGTTTACAAACAGATAAATTTGTTCTAATCTCTGAAGTATGGTACAAATTCATCGATAATAGCCAAAATAGTTACAAGCCTGGGGAACATGTAACTATCGATGAACAGCTTTTCCCAACCAAAGCGAGGTGTAGGTTTACGCAATATATGCCAAGCAAACCGGATAAGTTTGGTATCTAATTCAGGCTAGCATCTGACGTCAACACCAAATACATTATAAATGGATTTCCATATTTGGGAAACGATGAAAATAGAGGAGCTTCATCGCCGCTTGGGGAATTCGTTGTTCTCAAACTCTCAAACGGAAGAAGCGTCACTACAGATAATTTCTTTACGAGCGCATCACTAGCTGCATGATGATATTTTCAACATGAGCAAGAGGAAGAAAAAGAAATTATACATAGAACGTCAAGAAATTCAAGTTCGGATTCTCGTGTGCAAATGCGAAAAAGGTGCCAAATAGGTTTTTGCATAGAAAACAAAACTACAAAAATCTGTTTCAAATGCAACAAATGTGGCTTCGAGAACCCAATAATTTGCAAAATATGCGGTGAACATGAATAAAGTTAGCATATTATGTATTTATTTTCTAAATTTCAATTGAAGAATATTTAATTGTTTTCTTGTATCATTTTTATGTTTTTTAAATTTAATAAGCAAACAATTTTGGATCGTTATTTGAAAAAAAAATGTTTTATTCATGTTCCAAATTGTGCCAAATGATATATTTTTCGCTATGTATAGTAATATACACGGTGTTCAAAAATGTCGGGGCACTATTGCTAACTTTCTTATTATTAATGCTACAGATTCGGTTAAATTAGAAATGATTCAGTGTTTTCAGTGTTGATTAAGGTGCAATTGAGAAAAAGCAATTGAATGATGCGCTTTTAAGATAATTTAAAATTTAGTGTTTTTTTTTAATTGAACAGCCTGTGTATTTTTCAATATTTGGAAAGACAATATATTTAATTTAAAAGCTCTAATACACTTTTGCCCTAATATGAATACTCAAAAAGGTACGAGGGATTTTATTTTAATACGCGTAATACAGTTTTCTTGCATGAAAAATCCCAGTAAGCTTGGTTTTTCTCAAATGAAAATAAATAATACAATTCTACAGAACTGTTAAATGCGATTTAAAATGTGAGGAATATATTAACATATTATGACAGATTAACATATTATGAATTAACATATGAAAATGGGTGTTCCGTTTTCGTCGATACACTTTCTGCACCTCTTCACAACGGATTTTACGGAATGATGAATTAAACGACGGTCTATA
>JARFOC010021339.1:0-10111 GCA_031763485.1 Osmoderma eremita
TGCTGAGGATGGCAACTTAGTTGCCGAAATGCGTATTCAGAGTTCTTTACTCAACAAGCTGGTAAGGGGTATTTTTTCCTTAAAATTTTTTTTATGGGTTTATTGTTGAAACAAGCTGAAATTAGAAGAAAAATCATCTTAAATCCCCTTTACTGGATATATTCATTCGAATTAATCGATTATATTTTGATTTAAATTACGTATTGAATAATAATAAAATCTCTTAATACCTTTCATGCTGTTTCGTTTCTTTATTATTTTTAAAGGCTCTCCCACGAAATAACACACCCCACTCGATCCACGAATGTTATTATTTCACATGGTGAACCTATTTACAGTTTCGGCAACAGATTTTTTTAGTATCCACTCGAGACGGAGGATCCTTCATCGTTATCTATGATATCCTAATTATCCCTAATTCGAAGCACGCGTCGTTCTACGCATTCACGTGCCGAGAGCGCCGCCGCTTTCCGCTCGGAGTAAATTTAACCACGGTATTAGTGTCGCAAACACGTGTCTTGTCCGACGATATATTTACTTGGTGACCGATACAAGTGTCCGCACGCGACCGACACGATCCGGTCGTCGGATCGAGTGGGTTGCGGATAATTTTTATCACGCCTTCAAAAAATATCAGCGTGATAATGTTTTTTTAACTCCCTTTTATTATAAAGTATAAAGATATTAAGCTGTCATTATTACGGTAATTCAGCGTATGGCGTTTAGGTTCTAAAGTGTTTTCGACACATTTAACGACTTATAATAAGCAGCTTTATTAATCCTGATTTATCGCTTACACACAAATTGAAAGGTGTCCACCAATGAGATACTGAGAAAAATATAAAAGGTTAACATAATTGTGGCTAGGTTAACCCAACTGGCTGTTAATTATTGCGACAACAGGTGTGTGTGGTAGATTTTAAAATATATACTGTAATATTTACAACAAAAATGGTAATATGGACGCCTTAATAATGTATATTTTACAAAAGTCCTGACTGTAATATGTCAAAACTACATAAATATGAAAAAGTATATTGGGATTTATTTGGTAAGCAGGAACTAATTTCTATATTATCCCTGTATATGTTACGTAGATTTCTCTAATTAGCACATTTCAATTTTGTGTCAATTACATTTTTATTTGCAGAAATGGAGAACTATAAAGTAAAAATGCCAGGAAAAATTAATAAGGGTCGACAGTGAGCTGGACGTATCAGAGGTTGCAACAGAGAAAATTAAATCCTTCTCGTATAAATACTCAATCAAGCTCGCACTGTAGAAGAAACGATTGCTGGTAAGGATAAGCAACCAGCTACCAAAGATGATGGTAAACGTCAGAATTCTAACTACTGCAAACATTTTTATAATTCAAAGGACAAATATCGGAAGTTGGCTGTAGAATACAATTAACCTACACCAACTTCGGTAAAACTGCCAATGAAAACTTCTACAGAAGCTGTAGCCAAGCCCAGAACTGGGCCAATTTTTTGTTTCGGTTGTGGTAAACCGTGATATATAAAAAGTAATTGCCCCTCGTGCAAAGTATTGTCGGATACATCAGCAGTTGATTTTTACTTGATGAGTCCCGAGACTGAAATATCCCTACAGCTTCGTGCGCAACCGTTACTGTACGTAGCAATAATAGTCTATCGTGGTCGTTATCAATTCAGCCGATAAATTGTCGCTGGACGGATGCTCTATAAGAAATTATTGTACAAAGGACAGAACTTTAAATTCGAAACAATCAACATCGCCATCAAAATCGGCAAGTGGAGCTTCAACACATTTTGAACACGCCGGTAATAGCAAAACTTAGAGAAGCTGCTATTCCCACTACACTTATATTGCTAACTGAACCATAAAACTGTACATTGTTTGGTATAGATTTTATACAGAATCGTGGTTGACGCTGCAAATAGAGCCTGGCACTTTTCTGGGTGGTGCCAGGCTCTAACTGTGTAACACGAATTGCAGTTTGAAGCATGTTTTATGCTTTCTGGTGTTGACTTTGGTTTTGGTAAGGTTTTAAGTGAAGAAGAATGATCTTGTTTGTACCATTTCAAGTATAATACCAAAACATCTTTCATATAGGGAGAGAAACGACTCCTTCTGTAGAACACCGTGTAGTAACTGGAAATCATCGCCCAATCGCAAAGTAAAACAATTTGTTGAAGTCCTCACCCACTTAGCGATCTTACCAATTATGGAAATGAACTCCACAGTAATAAAGTCGCCGTGAAACTACCGGACACGCTACTGTCTATTTGACGTTTGCAAAAGAACTTCGGACACTAGATGATGCACAGAATGATGTACGAACTATTCCGCAACTTGAGGGTTCTTTTACTGAAATCATTCTCTATTGATAACGGATAGCTTTGACATTGCGAGAAGCTGCATGAATTCAAGAAAAGCAATAGAGGATGCTCGACGCAGAGATGTCCCGCCATTCAACCCTGGTGACCTTGTTATTGTGAGTCTGCACTTAGTAATTCTGCGACGAAGACAACTTCCAAATTCCTTCCTCGACGGGATGGATCATATGTAGTATTAAGGTACACATATGAAATTGGCGACCCAGACAACATCGGTACGTATATAATCTCAGCCTTGGCAAAATATGAATCCACCTTCACCCATGTTGCCTGTACGAAAACTTGGAAAACCCAGAAAATTCCAGCCTGGTGCCGCATCGAGACGTTCTCAGGACCGGAAGGGGAGGCTGTAACGCTGGTCAATTCTTATTGACACGCCATCTATCGATGGCCAGTTACTTGTTAGTAGTTGTTAAGATATAAATATACTTACAGAGTTATGAAATAATAATAAGAGTCACGTTCTCAAATAGCATTCCTGCTGAAATACCTCGACGCAACCCCAAAACTCCCATTAAGGTGGCCCCGAATTAAAATAACTTTCTTACTACCAAGAATGCTATTGCTTTTTGTTACAGCAAAGTTGTTTGATGTTCGGCTTGATTGAAGAATTAACGTTGCAGTCATATCAAACTCTGAATTTGGGCGACTCCGATATTTGGTTTTGGTGGAAACATTTACGGAAAATCCATCTTTGAAGAGATATGAAACTTGTAAATGACAGAAGCAATAGTACAGCTTTTTTGGATAACCATTCTTTTTGAATATTAAATATTGCACCAAAATTTTGCTAACAAGCTGGTAAATAATTCTTTTAATGTAGAATCGGAAATGTCAATGAACATCTCATATTATTGAGATTATAAGAAACTAGGACCAGTTTTTACAAATGGATTTCTTATCCACAAATAGTTTTCAACGCAATTAATCCAAATTTCTGGGAAATTGATGCAAACAAATTTACATAAATGTATAAGGTATTCAATGATGATACAATAGGTCTCAAGTCTGCATTAGGATAAGGTATTCAAGAATTGCATTTTTTAGTTCCCAATAACTCTTCCTTAGCTCGAATTTCGTCGTTAGCTGCTAACTACATGAACCTCGGAGCCCTACCAGACATCATCTCAACGGAACACGCTGTGAGAACCACTGTCTTAGCTTATTGAGATTGAAAATCATGTAATATGTATACTGGTGAGCAGATGTATTGGAACATAAAATAAAGAACATACAAAGATGTTAAAATGGTTTAGCTTATTTATTTAAGAAGTAAATGGAAAAGGTAAAATGGTTTATTGTCTGAAAGTACACATTGGCGTCTATTTTGAGCCATTATACGATGATCCAACATTCAAAATATCAATTCTCTTCAGGAATATAAGCATTCCCAAGCAATTAAATTATTTTACTACATAATGTAGTTGTTACTTTATAAATTTCGTCGACGTATTTTGTAGTTGTATTAAACATTAACTGTCATTTTTCCATGACTAACTTGTTATATTAAAATAATTTTAAAAAATTTCACTTTTTAAAAATATCTTAGAAAATAATCACTTTAGGCACAAAGAGTGCTTAATAAAAATGAAAGTAACTAAACTATTCCTTCTGTTTATGATATAAAATACAGGCTGATCGATTTAAAATAATTGAGAAGTGAATGTATTGACTCGCCCTGTAGTCAGTTTCGACAATTTTCAAGACATGTCACTTTGCTATAAAAGTGGGCCAATATAAAAATTTAAGAAAACGTATGTTTGGCTCACCCTGGTGATATGAAGCATCCGGTATATATGAAGCTAATTTTAGAATGTTAAGTGTAAGACTGTTTACAATTTTCGTAAATGACTTTTTTTCATATCTTATATGATAACGGATATATCGAGCTTTGCCACACTAATGCGTCACCCTATACATATCATATGGCAATAATTATGGTTCAAAGTACTAGGGTTGTGTGGGGATGACTTGGATTTGTTTTGGAAATCGAGTAGATGAAAACATTTATGTAGATTTGTTTAGAACAGTAATCAAAACACCTATCGTTCAAGGAACATACACGTGTATTCTAAATTATTCTCTGCGATACTGGAAATTTAACCATATGGGCTGATAGATAATTGAAAAATTAGAAAAAGTCTTCTAAAGAATGAGTTTGGTTTAATCGCAAATCTACATTATTATTATGCATTATTATTAACTGAAAGCAAATTGCTTCCTAACTCTCATATCAATCATAGTGGTAGTTCAAGTTACGCAATAATAGCTGTATTTCTACTTACAATAACCGAATGTGTATTTTTACGGGTTATTGCCTCCGCGCTGCATTAGATTTCATCCTCCTTAGTAGGGATATGGCTGGTAGCGTATATATTTAAACATTAGCCGGTGTGCCATTGTAGGCGATTCAATTCGCGGAGCTCGAATGGGTCGGTAAGAGCCCCGGGGGGCCAGTCCCGCAAACTGCCGTAATTCTAGGCCATTGTCTTCTCTAACAAGAGATTTCATTATGGGGCGATATTCGTACTGGGTTCGCTCACCCATTCATGCATCCACGCATCGAGGCGGACTTCTCTCCTTTCAACGACTAAAAAATATCGATTCGGCAACGTTAAGTATAGTCTGACTAACCAATTACGTTTCTTGTTTAAGAATTTTTGTTTAAATGATAGATGAGGAGCTTGTTCTGAATTGTAAATCTTGAAATGTGTATGTAGATAAATTAAATTAGATTTAACGAAAAATAAGACTATAACTGATAAGCAAACGCTAGTTGCTAACAGCTAAAAAACAAAAATTGAATATTTGCGTCAAGTATATAAATTCTACCAATATTACTAATTAAACCTTAAGCAAATTTTAATGTCAAAGTGAATGAAAACTAAATATACATATACGAAGAAGGAGAAAAGTAATATGTGAAATTCATTGATAGACTTTAGAGATACTTGTTGAAACTCCATTATAACTTTCACCATACTATTGCTTCATCAGGTGGAAATTTGTAACAAATTTGTAGTGGCATACAAACATCATAAATAATTGAAACTTAAATCTTCAGTTTTTTCTTGTGTTTTTCTGTGAAATTTAAAAAGAATACATGTTTAGGTTAGGTATATTACGTTAGAGCATATTTATTATTCCATTATTACACTTATTAAATCAAAATTTAATATAAAATAACATTTTCCCATGAATATTTATATTTAGAAATTTTGCGTGTACTTTGCATTTTCAAATTACTTGCAAGGCGAAAATTAAATAAATTACACTGAACAACACGGTTGTTGCCCATAAGTAATAACCGATAACATTAAATACGAGGGATATCCGGTTACTAAACTGCGTTTGCGCGACACACCGCCTACGCCGCTCCGATCAGGTTGAAACTTGCACGCATCTTAGATGTGCATATGTTCTGCATAGGTGGCTATATGTCACTGCCTTAGGTTTAGTGCAATGTGTGCAGTGACAGCCGTACAATGTCAGTTGAAACATACTCCAAGTTTAAAGTGCGAATGATCATTTGTTTTTTGTATGCAAATAATGAAACGCCTACCGAAATTCATAAAAAGATACTGAAGACTTACGGAGAAGGCATGATGAGTCGAAAACAAGTTAGTGTTTGGTGTAAACAGTTCAAAAGTGGACGCACAGCTCTGAACCATGATCCCGAAGGTGTGCGAAAACAACCATCAACAACGAAAACGGATGAGAATTCAGACCTGATTCCTTCTGATTTTCATTTGTTTGGGCCATTGATAGCTCATTTGTCGGGCAAAAGGTTTGAAGACCATGACGAAGTTCAAGAGGAAGTATGGCAGTATTTTACAAATTTGGATCGCACCCTTTACGAAGGGGGTTTACAGAATCTTGTGCTAGGATCAGTGCCTTGTTGAAAAGTAGCTAACAGTTCACGCGTTTACTTGGTGTATGTTTGATTTCTATAAATAAAGTAGTTTATCTGTAATTCACTAATGTACCTTAGTAACCGGACCTCCCTCGTAGCATATAGAAGGTAGCTCGAGTTACGGAGAAACATATACCGTTTCGTTCCAATAGGTCATGCCTCTTTCTGTGAATGAAATATGTGATAACTTGAAAATCCTATACAAAGATTATACCTGGAGTATATGTGGTGATTTTAAAATGATTGCAATAATATTAGGCATGCAACAAGGTTATACAAAATACTACTGTTTCTTGTGTCTTTGGGACAGTACTGATCGTCAGAATCATTACGTCAAGCAGTAATGGCAACTACTTACAAACTAAGGACAGAACATGTAGTTGAATAGCCTCTAGTAGAGTGTAGATTTTCACGACCATAGGATATCACACATATGTTTTTCGGTTATTGTCACGTTGTGGTATTTATACTTAACGTTTCGTTGAACATGCTGCCATATTCTTCAAAAGATGTCTAAAGATTTCAGAAACTGACAGCTTGTTTAGCGAAATATCAAGTATAAATACTACAACGCAACAACACCCTGAAAACATTTCTGCGAAGCCTCTAGCATAACTAAATAAAAAATACCCTTACCATCTTAATGAGTGAATAGATACGTATTTCGGCAACTAAGTTGCTAATCCCAGTAACATCTCTGCTGATATATGCTCTTCACCAGATCATCAGTGGAATAACACTAAACCCTGTAGTATATAGAGACAAGACTGTAATAACACCTCTACATATAATACATAGGATTTGATAAAAAAAATTGATAAACGAATTGAATCTCGTACGTGAGGGTTTCACGTACCTTCGAGAGGAGTTTTCAAAAATAACGGAAGATAAACTAAGAGAAGGTATTTTCTCGGATCTCAGGTACGAACGTTAGTCAATGATACAACATTTAATACCCAATTAGGTAATAGCAGGGGAAAAACAGCTTTCTGTTGTACAAGTTTTTACCAATTACTTGGGAAACAAGAAGCGGATAATTGCAAAGCTTTCGTATTATATAACATTTTTGTCCTGAGACTATGGGTGATGTTAGCGACGAGCATGGAGAGAGCTTCCAACAAGAAATTTTAGGAATGGAACAAAAGGTACCAGGATAAATGAAATCCGACGATGCTAGCGGATTACTGTTGGACGTCAAGGAGAGAGGTAGATATTATTCATAAAGAAAATCGCCCCATTAATTCCCCAAAATTATTACACATAATAAACTGTTTGTAATAGTTTCTCTATCACCTAATATTTTTACGTATTACGCGTTTTACGAATAGTCTTCCAAAAGCAATGAAAATTATACAACAGTCCGACTTCCTGAACACACAAGCTAATAGCAAGCTTGTTAATAACATGAAGATTGGTATTGTTTTCGCAATTATAATTGGCCAAGACGTACTGATCGCTGAAGTAATTGTTCTTACCGCTATATAACTTCTACAAAGCCAGTTCTGAATAGTTGTACTTTTTCTAATTGAAAATAAATAAAAGGCGAAATATACCCACATCGTTTGTGTTCATTCGTACAAGTAAGCAGCACTTATTCTAAAAGAAATTATTAACAAATATTAATAAGAAAAATTGAAATAATATAATCAACAATTCACATTACTTATAATATTGAAAGAATTAAACTTAAACATAACATGTTTAGAACTTAAGAAGTAATTTTAAAAAAACCTCAATTGGAAAAGTGAAGCTATGCTTTCCTAAAGTTACTACAAAGTTTTTTCATTAAAAAAAAGAGAAACTAAAACTAACTGGAACCTCTGATTCGTAGTTGTTTATAGGCCCTGTATATTCAATCCAGTGTTATAATCACGAAGTGGTACTAGAAAAGAAAAACGAGATTGAATACTGGACGATTTATAATAAACATCAAGTTTTTCCCAAAATATTATATTCTGAAGAATGTTCACTACAAAAAAAAAATTAACAGCCTTTCTGCATATAAAAATAAAAATATTCAATAAAACACGACGTAATAATTTAACGCCAGAGTCGGTAAAAAGAAGAAGTCCCAAACAAATAAATATTTGATAGATGTTTGATTTAAATTTATAGTTAAATTATAATTGTCAAACAAAGAATAGTTGAGAGAAGTTGTGTGTGGCTTTCAGTCAATAGATTTACTTACTTTCGATATTTAAACACGTTTGAACATTTACGAACCAATTACCTACGCGGCTACGCGTTGCTGTGGCTCAATCTGGTTAAATTAAAAAGGAAAGAAGCATGTTTTTTTACCTGTTACTCGCTCGTATTCCAATGCAACGTTGTGTTAAATTTTCAAAGCAATCAGTGAAGAAATTGCATATTCTTATCTGCAAGTCCCCTCTCCCCTTGTGTAGCCCCCCTCTGGTTATATAAAAACAGGCTTGCATTCGAATGTGTGTTGTGTCAAAATTTCAAAGCAATCCGTGAAACACTTTGGGAGATCCTAGATTTTTAACAAACGAACATATACATTTTTATTTATATAGATTACAATGAATAATATACCCCGAGAATTATATTAAAACTTTCAAACAATATCATCAATATCATTTTCAAAAATAGATCTTCAAACATTTTGAAATTACAACACACGATGACTCAACATTTTTTCACGATAATCCAACCGAGAGTAACACCAAATGACACTTCAAACTTAATATTATTCATATTTTAAAATCCGCCACCATTAACAGGTGCGCTGCTCAACCCCTCCGACACATAAACAAGCCATTCAACTTACCCCCGTGCAGTTTGACTTCTCCACTACAAAATATATAACATTCTGAAGTAGATTCGAATTTGGGGAAAGAACCCCTTGCTACACGCAGAACACCAACCGGCCTTCGTCGCACTCAGTACCAGGAGCGTATACTCCATGTAATTAAAAATATCAGCAGAAGTTTATTACGAATATTGCTCGTATTCCCTTCGATAGTTATAATTTTTACCTTTCGATCGTGGAACAAGAGGATTTCGTGCGAACAAATGACGCGTCGCATAAAAGATAAAAGTCGTTTAAAGCACAAAGGTGAGCGATTATCGTCGAAAATAATTTATTGCGTATAGAATGTCGTTAGTGCATTAGGCGTCGAGCGTCAGTCCTGAATACGACCCCCTATACTTTTCGGCGCGGAGCGAGGGTTGTTCTGGTCGGTTGATCAAGGCAGCTGTGTCCTGATTTGATCGCAGGTTGTCGCGTGCGCCAGGACTGCTTGATTTGCCGCCGTGAAATCACGGTTAAAGCGATACAGTTCCGGTTGTTCTACCTTTAAATACGCCAATGTAAATATTATTTCGCGTTCGATTAGTCAGAAAAAGAAGTTTACGAGTTAATACAATTATTTATTTGTATAAAAAAGAGCAATAGGGAAGCATGATAAACCCTAAATTATAAACATAACACACAAAATTCATCCGGTGTTCAAAGAGTACCTAAAACTCCTTTAAAAGCCCTGGGCAATGACACCTTTTTTAATAAAATTCGCATTTATATACCGTGCTCGCCATACTGTGCGCACTAACTGTGAAAACTTCTTTGATTTCTTAAAAAATCTAAATCTCCAAAAAGTTTGTGGATGTTCAAAAACCCAATTCTGCAAGCGATTTTTGGTTAAAAAGAAAATTGCATTTATCGAAAACGAGGAAAAATATAATTTTAAAATGAAAATTATTTTTGACGAAACGTTAGATAAAGGTAGCAAGGACTGTGGGGCAGCACAATAAACACACTGTTCGGATTACTCCTCCCGCACAAGTATTAATTAATTCGGGA
>JARFOC010021350.1:0-10110 GCA_031763485.1 Osmoderma eremita
ATCCGTTAATATTACCACGAAATTATTCCCCATTTTGGTAGTAATATGGTAATAGGAACGTTCTTTTTACGTTCCCAGATACCTATTGTGCTAGTTGGACCGAATACCTGATGGAAGTCTTCCTGCCGTATCCTTTTGAGATTACACCAGAAGAGAATGACTTTATTACCTCAGTACTAAAACATCCTAGTCAAATGATTCTACCTGCTAAACCCTCTTTAAGCTAAATGATATTAAAGAAATGATTGAAAGAATTCTAAATCCAGGAAAAGGCACCAGGTTATATTATTTAATTATTTGTAAAGTAATTAAACAATTACCAAACAAAGCATATCTTTAAAGCAATATTTATATTTTTGAGAACTGGACATATTCTATGTCAGTGGAAGGTAGCCCAAATTATACGTGTTCCCAAACCTGCTAAACCTGCTGTAGAAATTACATCGTACAGACCACTTAACGTGTTGCCAATTCTTTCTAAGCTTTTTGAAAAAATGTTCATGAAAAAACTGAAACCGAGACTTAATAACATTATTCATGAACATCAATTTGGATTCCGCGAAAACATCTAACCATCGCCCAAGTGCATCGTGTGATGGGGCAAATTAAACAAGCGATACTTTATGACGGAATACAAAGAAATCAGGGATCTCTATCCCATTCAGTCTAGGGCACCTCAGGGTAGTGTCCTCTGCCCCATCTTGTATCAGTTGATTACCGCAGACATAGCTAAAACATCAAACACCTTCATTCCGGCTTACTCTGATGATACCGCAGTAGCACAGACCAACGGGATCTCGAAATCTTCAGGATGCTTTAAACAACATCGAAGTCTGCTTAAAAACCTGGCACATGAAAGTGAATGAAACATCTAACTTATACTCTAGAGAAATATGCCCACGTGTAACAATGGACTTGCCGCAATCCAACAGTGTCCAAAGTATCTCGGTATGAATCTGGATAAACGACTAAATTGGAAAGATCGTATCCACAAGAAGAGGAAAGAACTTGGCCTGAGACTTACTAGATTATATTTGTTAATCGGAATAAACTAACCGTGTATAAACGTGCGTTATGTTTTCGAAGAAGTGTGTGAGTCGGAAGTACTTTTAGCTGTCTGGACGTGCATTGCGATCCTCTAGCGATTAAACTGTTAGACACCGCTAACACGGATCTCTACTGACTGATAACATAGTTATCGCATGGAGATTAGGTCAAGAATCCGCTACTGGGCGTTAGATGTCTCTGGATGTTTACGAAAGAATTGCTCTAACGTGAAGCTGATGATACAGCGTACTGAACGAGCAACAGACATTGCTCCGTCGTTCACTGATGAGACTTCAGTAGTCCTAATATACATTTTTAAATATATTTCCATACGTTCAATTTAGCACTTCTATTGGTTAACTGTTGTAACTTTAATGTAAGATGTCAAACACCCGCTTGCTGTTAATTGTTATTTGTATCACGTCAATCAAGTATTTACAAAATTTCAAAAATAAATCGTGAGAAATGCAGGAACACTTTACAAATATTTGTTAATTAAGACGCTAGTGAAAACATGTTGAACAATAGCAATTTTTTTCTCTTGATAGTCATACGTTATGACGTTAAATAATTCACCAGATAAAACACCTTCATTCAAATTCACTTTTTCTATTTTTATTTCATTAATATAATATAAATTTCAGATGTGCATCCATTAAATTTTATTTTCTCTCATCCAAAATGATTCCATAAATCATCTAGTCGACATTAAATTATTTAGAATGTTTGCTGCATACAAACTCTTACAAAGAAACAATGGCTTATTAATAGTTAAACAATTAATTTATATTTACGTATTCACGAGTACCGATGAACCACTGTGCAACAACGTGATCTTATCAAATTCAAATTTTTTATATTTTCAATATGGTCGAGTATATAAAACCAGGATAGGGATAAAGGTTAAATCATGGTGTTCCATTTTGTAAGTAACAGTTAACTGTCTTTTTAGAATCTATAATGAAGTACACACAAGAGAAGGATATTGTAAAGAAGAAACCCAATTTTTTCTTGTATTTCGCTGTTATAATTGGTGAGTTATATTATTAACATTATTCTGTAAGCCATAACTACAAGATTGAAAATGTACACATTTGCGTAGTCACGCGGTAATTTTATTGTTAGAATATGATGTAACAAAGTAATTTTCACTGATCTTCTATGATCAATACAAAGAAATTTTCTATATAAGGTTGTGTGTAGGATGCTACAAATTATTCTTGTCGTAAAACCGGGCTACGTTATCTATTTTTCGATTTTCCTATTTCATTCTAGTTAATCTGGTCTGCTTCACTTGCGGCATAGCATTCGCGTGGAGTTCCCCAGTGATGCCAAAACTTTCCGATATCCGAGATAATCCCTTGGGAATCCCTCTATCTGAGGACGAGATTTCCTGGCTGGTGGCTTTGTTAGCCCTTGGAGCTGGTCTAGGACCATTCCTTGGAGGTTTACTAGCGGATAAAATGGGCAGAAAACCGACCTTTATCATCTCAGCAATTCCCTTCATCTTATCCTTCGTTCTGTTGGCCTTTGGCACTAACTTCTATTTGTATGCTGTCTGTAGATTCCTCAAAGGGATATGCGTGGGACTGTCTATGACTATTGTCCCAATGTACGTGGGTGAAATTTCTGAGATACACAACAGAGGAATATTGGGATGTTTCACAGTATTTTTCGTCACTATAGGAATGCAATTTTCATTTTGTATCGGGCCTTACCTCCAAATAAAATGGTTTAGTTTATCCTGCACGATTGCAATGCTTATATTTTTGGTGATATTCACACTTTCGATACCAGAATCACCATGTTACCTGGCCATTAAAGGGAAACAACATGAAGCTAGGAAGTCGTTGCAAAAATTAAGATGCACTGACGTAGAAGAGGAATTAAAACAGATTGTGGTAACAGCTGAAGAATCTGTAAAATCTAAGGGAGGAATTGTAGAAATACTGAAAACGAAACATCTACGGAAACGCTTATACTTAGGCATAGGTCTCATGGTGATCCAGCAAATAACAGCGATCAGCGTCATAAACTTTTATATGCAACTAATCTTTGAGAGTGCTGGTTCTGATATGCCTCCAGAAGAATCTGCTATAATCATAGGAGCTGTTCAGATATTTGGAGCATTTCTTTCTACTTTGGTAGTGGATAGATTGGGTAGACGACCGTTGTTACTGGCTTCGACCTCCATAACAACCATTTCCCTGCTGATTTTATCAACATACTTTTATTTGCTTACGGAAATTGGAGACGTATCCTTTATCACTTGGTTACCAATGATGACTCTGGTTATCTATATGAATTTGGGTATTGGTCCTTTACCTTTTGCAGTTATGGGGGAAATTTATCCTCCGCACGTGAAATCAGCTGCTTCTTCTTTATCAGTTTCTATCTGCTACTTCTGTTCCTTCATGACTGCTAAATTATTTCCAGTACTTGTGAGTTTGGTGGGGAATAGGTTCGCATACTTGGTATTTGCTAGTGCTAATGCAGTTGGTTTTAGTTTCATATGGTTTTGCATGCCTGAGACAAAAGGGAAGACATTGATTGAGATAATGGAAAAATTCAAATGATTTTCGATGAAGTTGTATTGAAAATCGAATCACATGAAGAGAATCGTTTAATTAGGAAAATTTAATGTTGACTCTTAAGGAGTATTGTGATCATAAATAAACTATTTCAAATTTTCTTATTGATTTGTATCAAATAAATAAGTCACAACATCAATATGCTCTTTTAGATTTTATCTAAAATTTCCAACATTTTACCTGCAACGTGTCTTTATCATGATCAGACAGATATTATTTTAAAAAAACAATCCTCTTTTCCTAACACATTAATAATAATATCTCTTTTCTTTTTCCAGCTAATCTAACCTGCTTCACGTCAGGTACAGCTTTCTCATGGAGCTCTCCAGTTGTACCTAAGCTTTCCAACTCCAACGACAATCCTTTAGAAACTACTATATCTAAAGATGAAATCTCCTGGTTGGTAGCGTTGATGGCTTTAGGTGCTACCGTTGGACCCTTTATCGGCGGCTTTTTGACTGACAAAATTGGCAGAAAACGAACCTTTTTAATGTCGGCGATTCCTTTCATCATAGCCTACTTCTTATTGGCGTTCGGTACGAATTTGTACATATATTACATCTGCAGATTCATCAAAGGAATATGCGTGGGACTATTCCTGACGATCGTCCCAATGTATGTGGGTGAAATTGCTGAAATACACAACCGGGGTATATTGGGATGCTTCACAGTGTTCTTCGTAGCGATGGGAGCCCAATATTCATTCAGCGTTGGCCCTTACGTCTCGATAAAATTGTTTAACTTGTCCTGCGCCGTTCCAATGATAATATTCATGTGCATATTCGCGCTTTTAATACCGGAATCACCGTGTTATTTAATGGTCAAGGGAAGATATGAAGAAGCCAAGATATCTTTACAGAAATTAAGACTTAATGACGTGGACGAGGAACTGTCACAAATCGTACAGACAGTAAAAGAATCTATGGTTGAGAATCAAGGAATGGCAGAGATTCTGACGACCAGGCATCTACGGAAGAGCTTATATTTGGGTGTGGGCCTCATGGTGATCCAGCAATTAACAGCAATCAGCGTCATAAACTTCTACATGCAACTAATATTTGAGAGTGCGGGTTCCAATACACCTTCGGAAGTGTCTGCTATAATCATAGGGGCTGTACAGATTTTCGGAGCGTTCCTATCAACTTTGGTAGTTGATAGGTTGGGTAGAAGACCATTGTTATTGGCTTCAACTCTCTTAACCACAATTTCCCTCTTGACATTGTCAATATACTTTTGTTTATTCACCAAAATTGATGACGCCTCATTTATCAATTGGTTGCCGATCACAACATTAATAATCTATATGACATTCTACAATCTGGGCATCGGCCCGTTAGCTTTCGCTGTTATGGGGGAAATTTATCCCCCGCACGTTAAATCTTTCGCGTCTTCCATATCGGTTGCAATTTGCTACTTCTGTTCCTTCACAGCTGCTAAATTGTTCCCATTTCTTGTGGCCTCCGTTGGAAATTGGTTCGCATTTTTATTCTTTGCCGTTGGCAATGCATTTGGCGTTGTATTCATATGGTTTTGTATGCCTGAAACGAAAGGAAGAACGTTACTGGAGATAATAGAGAACTTCAAATGATTCTGATCCCCTTTACGTAGTACAAAATGTTTTATTTGCATTAGATTTAGTGAAAATCTGTGATAAATTATTATAGAATGAAATAAAATGTTCGTGTTGATTTTTAAATCCATATAATCAAACATATTTTCAAATCCATATCAATATTTTTGAGATATCAACTTAAAATTACCATTGGCAGCAACTCAATATTTTTTATGACTAAACGTCTGTTGTAATCTCATGAATTGTAAAATAAGTTAGTAAAATGATTCCTGTTTTTCAATATTCAATAAAAATTTAGTCCGAATCAAATAAATTGTTTTTTCAAGTTCTTTGGAATCTACCTTGTTACCGTTTTCCAATAGATTGGTACTCAAGTGATTATTTGGGTATCTCTTGTTCGTGTCGGTGTCCAACATTGTTGGAACATTCTAGCAGCCAAAATATTTAACTTTCCCCATGTCTCTTGCCGTTTTCCTTAACTTTTGATCAACCCGTTTTCCAACGGTTTCTTTAGCGGTTAAGATTTTTTTACACGATGGAGTTGCTGGTCCCACGCATAACCCTTCACCTTTCTCATCCTCGGCTTGAGACCAAGCAATTGTGAAATTATTTTAAAAAAAGATATATTATTGATGCAATAAAATTTTAGTATAAGGTTTTAAACACACGCTTTCTATGTTTAAAATAGTCATTGTCTTTTCAGATGATAAACGAATTTATGGATACCTAAGTACAGGTGTAGTAAAAGTATTAATTTGCTTGTCAGCAAGGCAAAGCGTCAAATATTTCGTACAATTACACAATAAAAACGCAAAAAGTCGTATTTTTAGTATTATGAAGTCGTTGTCCAAGTTAGCCATAATGCACTGTTTCTAAGATCTTTCTACAATGATATTTCACATTAATTTACTTGTTTGTTAGTCTTTCACTGTCGCGTATGTACTATCATCGCCCTTAGTTTCGACTCAAAAAGCAGTAAAATTAAACAAACATAACAATAGAAATCTATATTATAAATATACTTGCTGTTTTTTGCGACAGGACTAGAGACGATTATAATACATACGAAGTTAATTTCTTACACATGTGTGTCATACGATTTCGGTCAAATATTCAAAGCAATTATTACCCGAACACTTACTAATCGGAAAAAAAAATTCACCACAATCGTTGAACGTGGTATTGTATCACAACTCGTTTTACTGAAGTCTGCTTAAATAAGCAATTTCTTTCATCTCATTATATTTTTTGGCACCTGAATGTTATCAGACACGAGTATTTGTGCAAGGGTTTTGAAAATTAAGTTTTAAATGCCGATATATAACAAGTTGTGGTTATATTTAGATAACGTGCCAGTAATTCCCTATTCAAATTACAGAGTGCTAGTGTAACAGTCAAAAGATGTTTGTCCAATTTAAGAATATTAATGTATTCTTGTATTTTTCAGCGTGTGTAGGTAAGTTATCTTTTTTCTTGTTATAAATTAGGTTATATACATTCCCTTTTTTTAAACTGTGCTACGTAAATACATATACATAATTATTACCACTGTATCCGAAGTTTTTATTTAAATTTTCCGCGATTTTTTTTTAATATTCAAAATATTTCCGGATATACACAGTGATCAACCTCAACTGTCGATTGATCACTGTGTATTTAAATGCCCATCATTGCCAATAAATCAAAATAAAACCAAACATAACCATTAAAAACAATTATTTTTATTTGCACGTAGAAACTAACTTTGATTAAATTTCGTTTCTTTAAGTAAACTTAACATCTTTCACTTGTGGCGTGGTTTTCGCTTGGAGTTCGCCAGTGTTGCCAAAATTGCAATCAACCACCGATAATCCCCTAGAAGCACCGCTGACTGATGATGAAGCATCATGGGTAGCTTCCCTACTACCTCTAGGAGCAATCATAGCACCATACGCCGCTGGATACCTCGCAGACAAGATTGGACGTAAAAGAACGTTGATTTTCGCCATGATACCAACTATAGCATGCTTCTTGCTGCAGGCGTTCGGGCATCATCTCTATCTATACTATTTGGCGAGATTTGTAATGGGTCTGACGTCTTTAGGAATGCCCTTAACAGTTGTGCCAATGTTCATAGGTGAGGTATCAGAAATTCACAATCGAGGAACTTTGGGATGCTTCACTGTACTTTATGTGACCTTGGGTTTCTTATTCAGCTTTGCAGTTGGGCCGTACACTTCAATTATGACTTTCAATTTACTATGCGCCGTAGCACCTGCTATATGTTTGGTGTTATTCACGTTCGTGGTACCTGAAACACCTTCTTACCTAATTATGAGAGATAATTTAGAAGAAGCCAGGAAATCCCTGCAGAAATTTAGATTAGGATCAATCGAGAAAGAATTTGTAGAACTGGAAGATAATGTAAAGAAATTTATGAATTCCAAAGGCGGGATAAGAGATATTTTGCAGAACAAATGCTTATTCAAAGCGTCCTGCGTTAGCATGAGTTTGATGATGATCCAACAATTCACAGCCATGAGCGTCATGACATTATACTTACAATTTATATTCGAAAGTGCTGGTTCTACAATTCCGCCAGATATAGCCACGATCATAATTGGCGTAGTTCAACTTCTTGGATGCATAATTTCAACAGTATCGGTAGATAAGTTTGGAAGAAGAATTTTACTCTTGACATCTACTATAACCACAAGTTTGATGCTAACAGTGGTCAGTATATATTTCTATCTCCTTACCATTATGGACGTCACCAGTATAGGATGGATACCCATGGCAACGATGATAATCTATAGAATAGCTTACGGATTGGGTATTGGAAGCCTTCCACAGACCCTCCTAAGTGAATTATTCCCTCCCAACATAAAATCAGTTGCTGCATCTTTGACGGTTTGCAGTTGCTTTCTGTTCTCATTCGCGACAACGAAAATTTTCCCACTATTAGTGGCCGCTGTAGACAATTGGTTCGGTTTCATGTTGTTCGCGATTTGTAATAGCCTTGGAGTGATCTTTATCTGGGTTATGGTGCCAGAAACCAAAGGAAAATCTCTAACTGAGATTTTGAAGTCATTTGAATGATTTAGTAAAACGAATCTAATCTAATAGATCTATTTAAACAGATTATTTTTTAATATTTTTTAATAAAATCTGTAGAAAATTCTAATGCAAAATTTTATTTATAGAAATAAATATTACTCCTATTCTCCTATTTCCTTTAAGATATGTTAAAAATATACTTAGAAAAGGTCACATGACAACCAAACCAGAACAACAAAATTGGTAAAAGATTTAAAAATAATCACTGCTATTTAAAAACAATTAACCAATAAACAGGTGAACATCCATAACGTCCGTGTTTTTTTAGTTTTTTAACAGATATTCCAAAAACGATGCCGCCAAGTTTAACTATAAAAAAATACCTAGCATATTATGTATATATAATATATTTGTGAAAAAATGACAATGATCATATATGTTGTTTTTATGATTATTATTGATTCAAAATAACGAAATATATGTCAACATATTTTTTTAATGTCAAGTAAATGTATAGTTTATTAAAATTAGATTAAAACGGTAACGAATCGGGTCTATAAACGTAAAACGAAGCATTTATTTGATATTTTGGTGCCGAAACCCGGGACCCTTGTGGTAAACGCTAGCCTAATCTGTTGAACTCTAACGAAACAAACCAATGGATTTGCAATTACGAAAAACGTATCGTACTAATTTAAAGAAACTAGTAAACAACGTCAACGATTTCCTTACCGGAGAAGAGGTAGACAGAGATGAAATTCCGATATTAATTGCGAGAATTAAGGCGCTTCAGCTGAGTCTAAATGGTTTGAACGAAAAATTAAGTCCTACATTTAACGATCAGCAGTTTGAAGCAGAATGTGCGAAAATCGTAGAGTACGAGGATCTCGCCGTAGAAGCCGTCGCCAAACTGGAACACCGAGTCAACATAGAGAATTCGAAGACGACACCAGTAGATATGACACATTCAATGCCTCAATGTTTACTAGCAGAAAACGCCCTGATGCAGGACGGTGTTACACAAAAAACACAAAAGAACGTTTCGGTAAGGTTACCTAAATTAGAAATTGCTAAATTTAACGGAGATATTGAGTACTGGCCCACCTTCTGGGAGCAGTTTTGTACGGCTATTCACGAAAATAGTGATTTAAATGACGCCGCAAAATTAGCGTATTTAAAGTCATATTTGACAGGAAAAGCTTCAGTGACAATTAGTGGTTTAATCTCCAGTAAATCGTCTTACAAGGACGCCATTGAACTGCTAAAGGATGAATACGCAAATTCCGAACGTATCGTGGACATTTACATACAAAAGTTGTTATCGATTACACCAGTTAAAAGTGAAAAAGACATTTTCTCTTTACGCAAATTGTACAACACGTTTTCGACTGTAACGCGATCGTTGTCTAATTTAGGAATCAATCCAGATCAATACGGACTATTAGTAAAATCGATTACTTTCAAAGCGCTTCCTTACAACATGCGAGTTAATTTTAATAAACAAAAAATAATCAACGCTACAGCTTTTAATGATGATTCTAATTCAAACTTAAACGTGGACTACAATGGGCAAATATGTGATTTGTTAAAGTTTATTAAAGTCGAACTAGACTCTATTGAACAAGCTCAGTGCGAAGTATCCGGTTGTGATATAGATAATAAACGAAAACAATTTAACGGGTATAAATCTAAGAATGATACATTTACCGCGGCCGGGTTATTGACAAAAGTGGAAAACTGTTTATTTTGTAAATTGAACTCTCATCTAACGAAAGACTGTAATGCCTCCTTAGATATAACGGCTAAAAAAGACATTTTAAAGCAGAATAGATGTTGTTTTCGCTGCACGAAAAGTAATCATTC
>JARFOC010021361.1:0-10109 GCA_031763485.1 Osmoderma eremita
AATCTCCTTGCGTAGAGCGAAGAATCGTTGCAAACAGTTTCCGGCGCTTAACCAACGAATATCGGTGTGAAGTAACACGTCCCATAGGTAGCATCTACGTCGGCAAAAAAATCACGAAACTTTCTGCGAGTCAAAGCACGATTGCCCCCTCTAATAATATTGGTTATATTAACAACCACTTTCATGACATTCATTTGACGTAAGGATTTTCCACATAGAGCCTCTTGGTGAACAATACAGTGTATCAAAGGACAGTTGATGTTGGTTTGTTTCAAGAGTCCTGCAAATCCAATTTCAGTTCCTATCATAGCTCTGGGTCCATCAGTGACAATACAGCAACATTTATCGAATCCCCCGTAGCCTGACACCACCTTATTTACATCGAATATGCTTCTGCTTCCTTTGGGGGTTCTTCGAAGAGGCAGGTCTAGCCTTTCATTCATATTAGCATTATAATATATCATTATAAGTTATCATGGGAATAGATGAATATAGACAAAAGATTACGTGTTATTATTGTGCCTAACTATGGCTGCATAGCATTAAAACGATCTGTTTTTAACTGTTAAATTTCAGAGATTTAAAATATTAGCAAGAACACAAACAGCGAAACCAAGCTTAAACACGACGTAAATAACACTGACTGTTCAGAGAGACAGAGTTCTCATAATATTTCAACTTATCCAACATAAATTTAATACGGAAAAGTGCGAACTTTTCACCTTTTTAAACTTGCCTCAACTTGCAACCAATCATAACCGGAAAATATTGCTCTATCCTTTCCTTAAAGTGAATGTAGTATAATAATGAATAAAATTTTAAATTTACTTGAAATATTTGTTGCTATATGTGTAGAAACCCAAAGAAGATATGCTTACAACAACATCGAGATTTATACCAAATTCTTCCACGGACATACCCTGAAATAAATAAAGTTTGCGTTGATAAATTTTCACAATTCCTTCCGAACGCAAAAACCACTGACATATACGGATCCTACCCCATCTGCTAGGTGAAAAAAAACGGCCGCAATAATTAACTGAATTTTCGCCTAAATCAATTACCCCGCGCGGCCAGAATGCGTACGACCTTTAACTCAATTTCCGAGCCATTTTTGCACGGAACGTGATACAAAAAGTACTTTCGAATCGCTTCTCTGCCGTGCGACGAGCAGAGCTATCTAAACTTTATTAATTTCGGAGCCATGATGGCAGTGTTCGTTCAGTGTATATAGTCAAACTGCAATAAAAGTTAAGAGTATTCGCTTTTACAATTACAAAGAGAGTGGCTGGGTTAGACCTGTAAAATAAAGTGAATCTACTGTAATTAAATTTTGAATGTTGGGTTTTTATTCCGATCAACGCTTCTGTGAAGATTATCGAACAACCCCTCGTACAAGATCATCGATCATCTAGTCTGTAACACTTGATAGAAAAGTGTCTTAGCTTCACCTATTTCACTCTTCAAGCGTAATTCTATAAACAATTATTTGGCGCCGCTATGGGATCCCTCCTTTCCCCGGTTGTAATTAAATCATTCATGGAATCATTTGACTCTATTGCTCTAGTATCTGGAGATCTAAAACCCAAAGTATGGTTTAAATATGTGGATGACACACTGAGAAAAGAAGATGTGTTGAGTTAACAAAAATCGCTTCGTTACGATCACGCTTGTTGAATTTACCGAAAATTTTGTTATATCAACAAAAATAGAGCATTGCATGAACTAAAAATTTTTGTTAACATTTTTTTTTGAATTAACAACCTGAAAACGTTAAGCAAGAAATTAAACAAATGAGATGCGTCCTGTCAACAAATTGTGGTTGTTCCCTGAACTAAAATAAAATTGTTGAAAGGAAGATGTATATGCCGTTGTTTTAACAAAACACAAGTTCAATATAAACAAGAAGAATAGTCCATTTTACAAAGCACTTATGTTTACATTAACCGGGTGGTTTGGGTATATCTACCACCAACATATCTTAAAACTAGAAATTTACTTGTTGAAATTCTTATTAAGGAAGCTATAAATGACAGTGGTAGTTATGTATGCGTGTTGAGTAAAACTAAACCCAAAGAAATAAAATTATTGCTAATTGCCGCCTTACTGCTGAAGATTTTCAAATTTTGTCTTCTAAAATTTGCTAAGAAGGAAAAGAGAATTCTCCATCGAAGAAGCCCATCGCAGCCAAAGGAAAATTAATTGATAAATATAGAAATCTGTTTTGTTAAACCAACAATTTCATTTTGTTAATGATAATAGAATGTCTAATGAAAGAAAAACAAATGTTGGATCAATGATTCGAGATTGTTAAATCAACGCTCTGATTTGGTTGTAGTAACCACACAGTTTTGTAAGTACAACCAAAAAAGAAATTCAACATAACAAGCGTGTTTGTTTAAATCAACCTATTCCATTCAGTTGATTCAAAATTTGGCAACAAAAAGCGTTTGGTTAATTTAACACACAAATTCGTTTGACTGTATTTAACCAAAAATTTTGGTTAAATTAACAACATTTTGGTTAATCCAACACATCTTTTTCTCTCAGTGCAGGTTTATTGTTTGGCCCCATGGAGAGCATACTGTGCCTTGTTTCTTGAATCATCTTAACAGAACACGATAGTCGGCTTCCCTTTCTGGATGTCCTTAATCGAAAATCCAACGGTAGATTAGGCCATTCCGTATATCGAAAACCCACACACACCCATAGATATTTTAATGTCCAAAAATTTTCTGTAATCAATTCTCTAGTTCACCGTGTGGTGACGGTTACGGAACGGGATAATCTTCAGACTGAGCTACGCCATGTACGGAACACTCTCGTCAACAATGGCTTTTAAAATAAGGATATCAACAAAGTCATCAATAGGTACCTTGTCCAACCAATAAAGTAGCCAATAGTAATAACATGACTAACAGAATGGTTGCTTATCTTCCTTATATCCACAAGGCGACAAACAAGATTCGTAAGATCTTAAACAAAATGTTAAGACAGTCTTTAAGTCCTCCTAAAAGATGGCAAACGTTCTTCCTTCTCCGAAGGACAAATTCTTCTCAGTACCATGTAAAGGCGTCTACAAAATTCCTTGTTCCTGTGGTATCGTTTGCATTGGTGTAACGGGTCGCTCTGTAAAAACACGTTTAACTGAGCATTAGGGGTGTGTTAGGCAGGAACTATCGTCAAATTCCACCTTAGCCAAAGAGCAACATATTTTTTCGCACCACCATTGCAGCTGTGGTACCAAATTTCTACTCATAAAGTAAACAACCAACTTCGAACTAAAGTTTTATTCGTTACGAGTTTCAATTATTTAAAAATAGGTATTAAATAAAAAACACAAAATGTGTACGTATCCGATAAAAGAAGGATTCATACTAAAGTAGATGACAGATAACAAACAAGTGCTATCGGTCAACAACTTAAAAAATATCTATGGTACTCTACTTTATGCAAAAACCCCACGAACTTGATTGGTTACTTAAAATATCAAGTAAATAATCTGCACCAGATATTGGCTCGATTTGTTTGAATCAATATCACTTCCCTTAAACATATAGGTCATACAAATGCTTTAATTTTGTACTACCAAAAATGGTTTGTTCACTTCATTTGGAGAGCTGTAATCTTTCCTACACGTGTGTCTTCATTTTCAGTAAATCGCCACATATATTTAGGTCCAACACAATATGGAAACCTAATAAAACCGAATCGTCACTCGACTCCGGGCTCCTGTTCAAATATTTGCTTTGGAAACCGCGCACCTCACACACTCGAGCGAGCCTATCGTCGTAAAATATCGCACCCGACTATTCCGAGGGCGACGATATTTGGTATATTTTCCATTTCGTGCCCGCCAAAAATAGCGTGTAATCTTTTCGGAAATTGGCGGGCGTACTGGTTGTAGCGGTATTATCTGGGCCACACGTCAAATACGTAACCGTCTGTGTAAACGCCAGAGGGCAGCAGTGTGTCGCTGCCTCACAGATATTGACAGAGACCCGAAATGGAACGGGGTCTGCTACAACCGGATAAGATTTGATCCGGATTTTCGGCGATAATATATTTGGGAATCGTCAATTATAGATGCATATATATTAGGATTTGAGCTATTGTTCTGGTTCTGGTTAAAAATATAGCTACACGAGAGTAAAAAAAATGTTTGTATTTATTCATTTGGGAAATATTGGTAGATCCTTCAGAAATCCTCAAAATGATATGCACATTGTAATGGAACGTACGGTCATTTGCGTATGTATATCATAACCTAGGGAATTTTAATATATTTATATGATCAAAAATAAGTAATCTAGAGAGACTCTTACGCATTGAGAGGGGCAGGATGTTTAAATTCAATAATCAGCTAATAATAAGCTAATTTCCATTTAGAGTATAAATGTCAAAATAATAGGTTAAACCGAGGGATTTTTGGCAGGGTTTTCAACAGCAACAAATGTACACAGGGACAAATAGTATGTACATATAGTGAAAGTGAATATTAGAGGACGGTATAAATGTAATATGAACTATTAGAAAGTGTAAATTAAAAGAGTACGCCTCGGTACTACAAACATGTCAACAAAATCCTCGATACACCTGATTATAGACCATTAAAAGATTTGTACTACTTAGTTGCAAAGAATAAACATTAAATATGAATAAATGACAAATATTGTTAATATTATAACCAATTAGAATTAATTTGTGTATTTATAAATTTATATAGTGAAAATTTGACAAGTCAAAATAGTAATTATAAAAGTAAAAGGGATGAAAAGATGGAATCCTCTTCTAAATGTGGTGGGTGAATGTAGAAATCGTGCTATCCATGTATTCGTGCCATTTCCAGACTTAAATGTATTAATTGTAAGATAAATCTTGAAATTGTGTAGTAACTGACAGTTGCTGGGTCCATTGGAACTAGAACTATTTAAAAGAAAGAAAAGGTATTAAAATACACAGGAAAATATAGGGAACAGGGATATAAGTTTGAAGTTTAAATTTAAAATAAGAATAAATAATTCATTATTTAAATAATATATAGTTTCTTTAGATTGGTAATAAAAAATAATTGTGGGGGGTCCTTTGGGGTGGCGTCAGAAAGGTTATAAATAGATGTAAACAAGAAAAAAAAGGAGAATGAGTTTCTGGTAGTCAGCGAGAAAGCATCTAAAAGGCAATTAGTTTGGGAATGGGTGAAAAAACATCACCAGGGGAATTTAGATTTTGGGTGATTGGTGAAAACATATCACGGGAGAGAATTACGAAACTGATAATTTATTAAAAGCAAAGCTAACTAAGTGTTAAATAATAAAATAAATGATAAAATGTCAAGCAGAAAAAAGTAAACAAACGTACCTTGCGGAAATCCTGTGTACCCATATGGAAACCTAACAGCTAGCAGTTAATTACTCATGTAAGGATTGTCATCACTTCCGACCACGGAAGGAATTGGCACGTCATCAAAACATACCTTTGTCCAAATATGCAGACAGGACGAAGATAAACCCGGAGCCATCTTTCCATTTGAATGTTAAATTAAGCATTAAGCAGCTACAAATAAGAGCAACCCGGATGGAAGTCATGCAACTCAAGAACCTTTTCCCCCTGAGAAACTGATCAATGTAAGTAAGTTCTTCTTATACTTAAAAGACTATTTATTTTGATCATATATGAAAGTGTCAACATAGAATCTTCAGGATAAAAATCATTTTAGGCGGGGGTGTAGAAATTTAACAACCTTCATTAAAAGGGTAAAGTTTGATTTAATTAATAACATTTTTAAGGTTTATTAAAATTATTTAATGGTAGAGGTATATCAATGCGTGGGTGGGAGTGATAGAGTACGTTCCATCACAACTTCCTCCAAATATAATTTGTGTTAAGTGGTATGTTTTGTTTTGGACACTATATTTACTTGTGAGTATGAAATTTAATATATGGTATATGATTTACTTTGCCAGAATCGCGCGACCTGAGATAGATATAGAATAGAGTACCCATGGTAGCCAAATCATTCATTTAGTTATTTATTATTGTGTGACTACAACATCAACAAGATATTTCGCCAACTACACTGAAAAAAGTTTTGATGTGATTTTACATACTCATGGTTGTAGAGCTATGACCAATAATAATCCTGTAAATTTCACATGCTCTTTATAATTTTACAAACAATTTGCAAAATCAAATATAACACGTGACGATGCTAGTTGAAGAGGTATGTAAAATCGCAATGTAAAATTACAGAAACAGTGAGCATGTTTACTGGCCTAGCTGTAAATTTTAGTTGTAAAAATACAGATAAAATTTATAAAGACGTAGTATTTTTACATAATGTTTTTACTTGAATGTAATATACGACGTAAGGGCTAAATTCTGGTTCGCCGGTTATCTTGATTCAAAGAAAACTCATCGTTCCGTAACTTTGGTCTAATTTTATAGCTCCTAATAAATAAATCAAACTCATAATATACTTACAATTTTGTTACGAACAGTAAAACAAGCCCAACACTTTGAAAATTGAAATATATGAGATTATTTCATGAAGTTTAAAAAAATAATTTATTTCTGGAAATAGGAAATATTAGTTTGGCGCCTAAGTAATATTTCAAAAATTTAATCCTTTCAATTTATTTACTAATGAAATAATTTTCTTTTTTGAATTACTTTGTTTTTTTTTACATTTACATCCGCTATAATATTAACTCGATAATAAAAAGTATATTAGAAATGATAAACTTGGTTTTCTATTCTTTAAATTTGTAAACGTCCGCGGAATTTATCTGAATTTCTCTCTTCGCGAGGCGCTATCCGGAAAGTTAATAAACCGTTTTAATTGAATTAACATCACGAAGCGGAACGCCGTCGAAAAAGGTGCTCAATTCTGTCGGGCGAGGGAAGGCGGAACAGTTTTCTTGGCCACCGACCGAAAATCTCGACGGAGACGCAACTCTCAAGACGAATTAGCTAATTCCTTTCGGTGCCGGTGAGGTCCCTTTTGGCGTGTACCGACGACTTTATCGACCATCCGGTGTTAATTTCGCTTAAATTGTGTAATTGACTTTGGGAGAAGCGTAAAAGTCACAACTCAATTGGACTCAGCTGTTGGAGTTGGTGGCGTAAGTACTGCTAGCTTTAAGCACTAATATTAATTAATCGGTGATTAGGAACAAATAAGAAACATCTGATGTAGTGTAGGTAACTTTTGAATTTGGTTTGTGTAGCTATGGTTTTTGAAAAAACACGGCTTTCCTACTAATTTTCTGGAAAATTTATGTAATTGATTGTCTATCACTTTGATATAACTTTTACACAAATCATGAGCACATACGAAGAAAGTTTTGCAGGCGACAATATTGATTTGGATCCAACATTTCAACAAGATTCGTCTTGTTGTGTGCCGCATCTTGTTAGCTAAGAAGACCTCAACGACTTCGTCCGCGATATAAGGTTGTCTAAGAAGCAATACGAACTTCTAGGTTCCAGATTAAAAGACTGCAATCTTCTTCGGATTGGAACAAAAGTTGCCCATTTTCGTAATCGTCATGCAGAATTTTCTCATTGGAGGAAGGACTTGTATTTTGTAATAGCGTCCGTTCTGTTATGAAGACGCTTGGTCATGAATATAATGCAAATGAGTGGCGTTTGTTCATTGATTTTTCCAAATTAAGCTTGAAAGCGGTACTACTCCTCAATGGTAATAAGTTCCCCTCTATTCCTTTGGCCCATGCAAGCGATTTGAAAAAATCTTATGACAACATGAAGCTTCTTTTGGAGAAAATTAAGTATAACGACTTTAAGTGGAATATTTGTGGCGATTTGAAAGTTGTTTCACTTTTGCTCGGCATGCAACTCGGTTACACAAAGTATTGTTGTTTCCTCTGTGAATGGGACAGTCGGGATAGGAAAAATCATTATAAAAAGAAAGAGTGGCAAAAACGAACTTCACTGACACTAGGAAATAAGAATGTCATTGGTACCCCCCTTGTTGATTCTCAAAAAAATTTGTTTGTCCCCTTAGCACATTAAGCTTGGGTTGATCAAAAACTTTATCAAAGGTATGGATAAAGCTAACAGTGAGTTTGCATATATGAGGAGTAAGTTCCCTAAGATCAGTGATGCTAAGGTAAAGGAAGGTATTTTTGTGGGAGCCCAGATCAGACAGCTACTTCGAGATGAAACATTTGTTGAGGCAGCATTTGTTGAAAAAGCAGATTAAGGAGATTTGCGACGGCATCTTGGGAAATCGCAAAGCCGAAAACTACTTAGAGATTGTTAACAATCTACTGGCCTCATATAAAACCATGGGTTGCAACATGAGTCTGAAAATACACTTTCTTGACTCCCACTTGGACTTTTTCCCCAAAAAACCTTGGAGCAGTCAGTGACGAGCAAAGGCGAAAGATTTCACCAGGACATTCTGCTCATAGAGAAGAGATACCAAGGCAAATGGAGCCCTGCTATGTTGGCAGACTGCCAACTGTCAGCCGGACGCTGAAGAGAGATGTTTCTGATGCAAAGTACAGGCGAAAGTCATATATCAGCACATTTTTCAAGTAAATATATCGCTTTGTACGTCACTTCTTCATGATCTATACACATATTATAATATATACCTTCACAAAATTTTATTCCTTTGTCACTTTGAAACCCTGCCTGATAGATAAATTCTGAAAACAGATATGAAGTAAGTGTAAAAAGCAGCACCAAGTTCACCCACTTTACCTCGTGGGACAAAATAAATCTGAAATTTTGTTGACCAGTGTTATAATTCTTCTGGTACCACGTTATCATTGCCACCTTTTTGTCTTCGTATTGTTCATAATTTAAAAAAATTTTCAATAAAATGTGTTTAATTTGTGATTAAAGGATAAATACATATATAAAAAAAATATTAAATTAATAAAGGAATTTTTCACACAGAGTTGTTTCTTCACATTGACGACGCGTTAACGTACAACTGGTTGCCTACTATGTCGCTTAACGTTACCTGTGGGAAATGCCGTTACAAAAATTCTGTATAATAATTTAGGAAATTATTAAAATGCGAACATCAAAAGCGCGCTGAAACATAATTAGCATACTTCATGTCGATATGAAACGCATTCATCGCAGTCTACATTCATCGACTGCGAATTCTAAGAGTATTATTATCGCGAAGAGAAAGGAATAGCCGTCTCTACTAGGCATCCGATAAGTGCTCCATTTGTGCGAATTACAACAAACGCTTCGTTCGTACGAAGCGATTAAACTTTTTATGTCCGAGGACGACAGCGACGCGTTTTATAAAACAATGCGCGACTATTATACTCGTAGACGGGAGAACCGACATGCAGAAACGATTACGCGGTTAGGTACGCCGTTTAGGTCGCGTCAGGCATGTGCATGCGACCATTTTATCTTTACAGTGTAATTTCTTATTTAACGTGTCATTAAAGTGTTCGTCGGGTGACATTTATTGCCCCCCTAATAACGCTAATTTGAACGCATCGCCGCTTTGTACGGCGAACTTGATAAATTATCCACGTTTATGTCGCAGTTGTCAGTAATAATATGCTTTGATTTACCCGTTCATTAATTAATTAGTTTCATTGCTGGATGTTACATAATACATGGACCGTCGACTGATTGACTGAATATAGGCACGTTAATTGTCGTTGTTAATTGTGAAATGCTACATTTCGCCGATACATATATTCAGCCTTGTTATATACAAGGCACAATTTGTTACAAAATACGTAGGAATATTTGTAAGTATAGCGTTTTCAATGTAACAGGCGATTACCAATGTTATTTACAAATATTTATATTTATACAGCTGTATAATAACATTAGTAACAATTTAGTTAGCATTTTGAGAAACAATCTAGTTTCCATCTAGTTGCCAAACAAATGTCGCACTATTTGTCATTTGCCAGATTACAAGGCTATATCGGGTTTTGTTCGCTTTGGCTTGGATAGCTTGATTTTATATTTGTGAGTAAAGATTACAAGGACTGTGGGGCAAACAATAAATACACTGTTCGGATATTGAACCTAATGAAGTTTTAAAAGAAATACACAATCTTAAAAATACTAATTCTATGGGCATTGATTGTATTTCTACC
>JARFOC010021372.1:0-10109 GCA_031763485.1 Osmoderma eremita
GATCGCAATTAACTTAGCGCGTATTCATTATTCCGTTAGATCGATTATTATTCATTATCTACTTCAACTTTTAAATTACATATGAACATTTTATTCGAAGAGTGATGATACAAATATATCTTCCATCGAACTTTTTTTTTAAATAAAACAATGTATTGGTATTAGTAAAACGGTGTATTTGTCAATATATTTGTGGACAGCGGGTACAATATAATTGAAAAAAAGAAATGCAATTGAAATAAAAACAAATACTGTAAAATAAAGTAGAGAAAACAAATAAAGGAAAAGTAAAAAAAAAATAAAAATAAACGATACACTGCACACAATGTATTTAACAAATAATTAATTTTAATGTAAACGACATTATTATAAAGTCGGGCTTAAGAATATTTCACCATAATGCCACCCTGCAGTGTTTACTTCGGTACGTAAAGATTCCCATTCCGATAATTTTTATAACCTCATTATCTTTATACAAGTTATTTTAATTTATTGTAAAGCTCACTATAAATATCTAAGAAGTTAGTGAAGACGTTGAAGAGAATTTAACACGTGAAAATTAGCCAAAATTTAAAGTCAATTTGAAATTTCCAAAAAGGTTGCGAAGTACTACTACAGTTAGATTTTTTAAAAAGGACACTTTGTATATTTTTAGATTTTCTGATTGTCCTCGACATGATTTCAACAAACTGTAACACTTTGGGTTTAAATTATTTAGTTTGCGATTTACATACAGATGAAAAAGTGGTAGATGTATTGAAGATTGATTATTGTGTTATTATCTTTAAGCGTTATATCGAATATAATCCGTGTAAATTATTTTTTTCGTTAATTTCTCAAAAATTTATATTGCTTCATAAAAGACGAAGAAAGTGCTGAAAATTTTCGTAATAAATTTAACTAACTTGACACTTGACATTACCTTCAATTATCATCCTCTAATTAAAGTAGGAAATCGCCTAAATATTTGGCATAATTTAATATGCATCCAGATAAACTAGTTTAGCAATTTCAAAGATTAAACATCTTCGTGACACCGGTTGGATAAATGCAACTTACTTATGTTAATGCTTAACCTACTATTTGCAACGAACAATATAATGCCCTATTTTATACATATGTAAATACAAATAAGTCTCAAACCTTTATTTTAGAAAGCATTTCCATGAATCAAAGGATCAATTTTCTACAAATTTAATCCTTTGGATAAGATTGCATTTACTGCAACTGCATTAGTTCTTATAGTTATATTTTATCTTTATCATTAATGAAAGTTTCTTACTGCATCAGAATATGACGTGACCTACTACCATTCAAAAAGATTTATTGTCATATGTAGCTTTAAGTACATATATTATTTAAAAAAAAGTGTTACAAATTTTCTCTGCAACACGTTTTATTACGCGATGTGTATGACAAGTGCATATTGTAGAAACAATACAAAACTGTTTCGCAGGGCGACAAATTTTGTCGCTTTCGAAATACGTATTTCGTTGTATAGCTACGCATGTATGTACATATGTGTTTTTATTTTTTTAAATTATTACACATTTGGGCTCGTAATGGCGTTTTATCAGTCGTTTGTTTTGGCACTTTTGATGTTCCTTAGATAAAAGTGCTGTAGTGTGTAAGTTTAGAATGTGGACTGTGCTAAAATTTTATATAAAAATAAAATATAATTAGAAAACAAAACTAAAAAGCTGAAAAACTAAAACTAAAAAAATGGGGCCCTCGTCTAATTATATTTTTATTAATTTTGTCAAACATTTTCAAGACTTAAGTTTTCAAGGGGGCTCCCCTTTTCCTGATTTTTAAAATTTTAAAATCCGTTCACATTTCAAGCCCCTCTTTTATTTTTTTTATTGAATTCTATAACTTTTTATTTTTTAAAGGGGGGGGGGGGCTTATTTTTTAATTTAATAAAAAATCCTCCGATTTAATTTTTATTAATTTTTTTTCAAATATTTTTAATACTTAAAATTTCAAGGAGGCCCCTTTTCTTGATTTTTAAAATTTTAAAATTCGTCCACATTTTCAAGCCCCCCCTTTTAATTTTTTAATTTAATAAAAAATCCTCCAATTTAATTTTTATTAATTTTCAAATATTTTTAAGACTTAAATTTTTAAGGGGGCCCCCTTTTCCTATTTTTTAAAAATTTTAAATCCCTTCACATTTTCAATTTTATATTTTTTATTTTTTTTCAAACATTGTTAATACTTAAATTTTCAAGGGGGCCCCCCTTTTCCTAATTTTTAAAAATTTTAAATCTGTTCACATTTTCAAGCCTCCCTCCCCCCCTTGAATTTTTTAATTAAATTCTATAACTTTTTTATTTTTTAAGGGGGGGGGGGCTGTTTTTATTTTTTAATTTAATTTTATTTTCCCCACCGTATACATATTTTATTTTATTTTATGTCGGTTTATATATACGTATTTAATATTATGCTTAATTGTTCACCCCGTATAAAATTCGCCAACAAATTAAATATTAAACTCCCAAGTGATCCATTCCCAAACGAACGAGTCAAATTTTTCGATG
Organism: Osmoderma eremita; assembly: GCA_031763485.1. Classification (NCBI taxonomy): domain Eukaryota; kingdom Metazoa; phylum Arthropoda; class Insecta; order Coleoptera; family Scarabaeidae; genus Osmoderma; species Osmoderma eremita. The sequence goes on from JARFOC010021372.1 coordinate 2,541, forward strand.
TAATTATATAAATATTATTATCAATCATTATTTCCTAACATACTTTTAAACTTAAAATCTCTTAAAATCTTATTATTATGGGATGGTATTGTTTCAAGTATTATACTTAGATCGTATGGGAAGAGAAAAGTAATGTGAAACCTACTTCGCACGAGCATACGGCCACTTTTTTAATTAGAAAACGCAAATCGTAGAATCTCAGATACTGTTGTACGAATTTTCGCTCCTCTTCAAGTAATTTAATCAACTAACACATATACAATACACCACGCACATACGTTGTGTATGTGAACATACATATGTAAACGTCTTAAGAGAAAAGAGGTTTTATACTGGGTAAGTGTGGCGATAAATGCTTGTACATCAGGTGTTATTTATTTCACATATACGACATGACTTTCACAGATCTTTTTTTCAACGTAAGACGTGACATTTCTACCGGGTATCCACTCATAGCAGTCTCAAGTGATTTTTGTACGTTTACGGTGTTTATGGTGGACGTTTAAGAGTCATAAAAATAGGTTTATGTCTATTACGTGCCCTACATATTGCTAATCTCATATATCGATAATGACAGGTTTCGATATATCATTCTCGGGTATAATATATAACCGCTTGAAGCTGAATCATTTTTTGTGTAGTGTTTATGTCCTTTTGCCCAGAAGCATATTATTGCGGCAAGTTGCCGTGGGGCTGACTGTTCCACACTTGAGGCAAGTTGTCCCGCTTACGTTTTTGACCTCATACACCGAACTGTACGATACTTCAAAATGTTTGGCTACACCTAAAAACGATCCTACATACGGTTCCTGTACATAACTTAGGATATTCATATTGATGCGTTCTGTTGTAAACGTGATTGGTTTTATTTATTTTTGTGTGAGAACACAACCATCTGCTTTGAATTTGTTAAAAATATTGAGAATAGTGTTTGCACAGGATAATCGACTGAAAACGGGTTGTCTACTATATCGCTGAACTTTACCTGTAGAAAATACCTATGTGTAATGTTGCAAAAGAAGCCCTGAGTATGATTGAAATGCATTGCCCGTCAAAATAAAATTTCGCCAAATACAATGCACACAACTGACACAAAACGTCTTCATTGCTAAAACAATCATGATACGCGCAACACAATCTTAATACCGAACCTTAACATAGTTGACTGTCTGACTTATACAAAGTTTCTCATGCGTAGCTCATAGATTGGTGCACTTGCATGTTTTGGCGTCGACAAAAAATAAAACTTGCAGCGCATAATTAATGAGATAGAGAATGCGGATGGGCATGGATGATACGGATAGCATGCAGATACCTTGCGTGTATTTTTATTTATTATTTTCGAACATAAATTTTATACGCTCTAGAAAAAATTTAACAGATAAAGGTAGGTAATATCCCCGGACGAATTGCAGTGATCCTGTGCGAGTCTTCGGCGAAAGATGATGAAATCTAAAGCTATATATTTGCTGGTGCTTTGTGTATGTGTCAACGCTAACAAAAACATCGGATTCGAGTTAATCGAGAAGATCTATGACGAGTGCCAAAACAAGGAATTATTGCTGAAATGCTTCAAAATAGAAGCATTAAAAATTACCAATCGCATCTTGAATTTGGATAAGATAGATTTGGGAAACGACATACATTTAGTGCGGAGGAAAGATGTCATGGATAATATGACAAATTCACTGTGGTATCCGATTTGGGCGAGAGGAAATTACGACAATTTTACCCAAAAAGAAATCGACCAATTCCTCCGAAAATCTTTAACATCTTTATTCTCATCCAGACGATTATATTTCCAGTCATCTCAATCAATTGGGGAAGCCAGGAAGGGAGGAGATAAGAAGACGAACTTCGGGCCCCTAATCGCAGCTATAGCGATCAAAACTGGTTTGATGGCTATGGCTTATAAAGGAATAATAGCTACAGCGGGCGTAGCATTGTTGGTAGGAAAAATGGCACTTCTTTTATGCGCTATAATGAGTCTAAAGAAGCTTATAGCTGAGAAGGGTGACAAAGGTACAACTGTTGAAATTGTAAAGCATCCGACGCACTCTGTGAGTAATACTCACTCAAGTTCGTACGAAGATGATCATGATCACTATCATAGATCTATAGCGTCTGGGGAGGATTTATCATATCCTGAAGAGATGATTCATTCTTATAAGCCTCATCATCATGATGAGATAGAACGGTGAATAATTTTATAATGTAAAAGTTCGTTTGTTTTATTTAATTCTTGTAAATAAATTTTTAATTTCTCCATTGTTATTATTACAAATAAATTACTAGCAACAATTAAAGATATAAAAGATAATTTTAAAGTACTCAAACATGGTGCTATTGCAAGTATCCGTTATATGCGAGATTTTGTGGATCTTCCTCGTTCAATAGGCTCCTGTGCCACCCTCCATGGCCATGACCGTAGCTATCCCCACCACTGGAAGCGTAGACTACGTGTGCGGACTCTTTACCACCGCCATCTCCTGATGATTTCTTAAAGCTGGATACCAGCGAGATCATCAAAGCAAGTTTAGATAGGAGTAAAGCCGCACCTGCGGCTAAAGCTAATTTTCCCATAAATATCTGAGCGAACATCCCGGCCATGGCTACTCCGATTAGTATTAGCATTCCACCGCCCCCTCCTTTTTTACCGCCACCACCAAGCCCGCCATAACCACTTTTTTTCCTAGCTGAAATACATAAATGGAAGGAATGCACTTAAAGAAATAAATCTTTAAAAAAATTAAGTATTGATGATAATCTGGATGTTAACAAGGAAAATACAAGTGAATCATGTAACATCTAACATACGTAGTTTAATTGAATTTGATTTTACTTTATGGTTGTATTCAATGAAGGCACTGTATAACATAAATTACAAATTTTGCAAAACTTTTTTGACATATTTAGTAATATCCTATTTGTTAACATGTATAAGAAGTAGTTAATATCATACCTTCTCCAACTGAATCTCCGATTCTGAACTGAATGGATCTGGACTTGAAAAACTCCTCGATTCTATTGCAAATGGCGTCACTCAAAGCATCACTTCTTCGCGTAGATTTTCCTTCTATAAATTCTTCCGGAAATTCCGGTTTGTATTCTTTATTTCTGAGGATATCAACACTGCCAAATAACCTAATCGGTTCCTCGCTATATATGGTTTCGTTCAGAACATCCAACGTTTCCTCCTTAATACAATCAACCGACTCATTAACAGACAAACAATGTCTAACATTCCTTAGATACGACGAGAAATCTTGAGCAAAAATTCCGACGATCATCACCAAAGATATCGCGACAAAACAGTGATGGTATGCGGACATGATGCAGCCCGTTCACAAATAGATTCGGCTTTCGACAGAAAAACCGATTTATATAGAAGTATTTCAGTGTATCTCTCGTGATGTTTACAGCTAACTTAAGTTTCTGTTCCTCACGAATTCTCCTCGAAATTATAATGTCATGTATTACGTATGCATTACGGTAATTAGACCACGAAACGTAATAATGGTATCAATTTTGCAATATGTAGAGCTAATAATCGGGTTATATATGAATTTACCAAAAACTCTTTACAATTTTTGAGGTTAATTGTCACTTACATATAATAATAACCAGGGAAAGTAATAATATTGTACTATTAGGTTAATACTGAAATAATGGAATCCTAAAATTGAAATGCAATATTATCATAAGTTAATATTATGAAATATTTTTGACATTTGTCATCTGACATTTGTCATCTGTCACTTGTCATTTAGGTTAAATTAATTAAGGCAAAGGAAATGCAATGAGAAACATGTTTATTAAACATGTGAATTACACAAGCTGCCTAGAATACTTATAGAGAAACGGTATGTAATAATTAATTGTTATTTTATTAAAATATTACAACTATACTAAAAAAACATACTTAAATACACAGGGCATTGTATGTTGTAAGAGTCTCTCGGTGGTTGGTACTAGAAAAGAGGTTAGGTTGGTAGGAGAAGGGGGGGACGGAATATATATGGCGGTGGTTGTAGTTTTGTTGGTGCGTTACGAGGATTGAATAAATTACGTTTAATAAAAAACCAGTGTTTAAATTAAGGGGCCATCCTTACAATGTAAATAATTTTAACAAAATATCTAAGGCAGAACAAAGTCTTATTATACACATGATTCAAATAAATTTTGGGGCCGAAATAATTACACACTTTGTTAGTTGATGAACATTTGCGTTACAGATCTTCTGAGAATGAGGATATAACATTTTAAATGAAAGTATGCCTAGCATAGAATACACTGCGTGTATTATGTGTATAACTTACTGCTCAAGCAAGCTCAATGAATTATCTAAAATAGGCCCTTATTTTAATACAGATAGATTTTTTTATTTCAATAATATAAGGTTAATTTATAATCAGGTTTTCTTTTTCAATTCATCGTCATTCCAGGCGAAATTTCTTCCATTTTGTTTCCCTTCTATCGTAGAAACCGCTTCCACAGGTATGATGCCGTGCAATTGTAGCTCGTCTGCGATATTATTACTTTTACCTGTCAAGTATTTCTGCGCATAATCTTCATTCTTGTATCTAAAATATGAGACTTAATGAACTTCCTATGACTAATTATTGTTTGACGTTAAGAAAAATAAAGTCGTAATGATGGAGACTCATTGAATTCCCTTACCTAAAGTCATAATCACCACCAAATGATGGATTCAATGTGGGTTGATAGTGATTTGGTAAGCAGGAATTTTCTTTTTTGAAGACGAGTTGGCTCAAGGCGTAAGCACTGCCGACAACCAAAACGAGTTTACTGATTATGACAGCTTTACTAACGAATAGGGCTATGGCTCCAAATATGATCGGAACAAGACTGGCAAGGTTTAATTTGAATCCCAATAGAAGGGGTACTAAAAACTGTCTTGCAAGTAATCGCCCTGAAAAAAAATTATTTATTTATTACGTTGACAAATGGCTATTTAGATTTTTGTTATTTAGGGCATTAAAATGGAATCATAAATAATATAGCTACTATAAATTTTATCATAAAACACTAAAAGTCTGAAAATAATCATTTCTGTGAGTTCGCACTAAAGACTAAACAAGAGGCTGCCATTATTTAAGTATATATACTTAAATAATGTATTTAACACAAAACCTCTTCCTCTTAATAAGTCGCACGTTCAAAAAAACCGGACGTGTGGTTTTGAATAACGATAAATATTTAAACAATTATATCATAAATACACACGCACTGTAGAACAGGTGTGTTACATACAAGCAAGCGAAACTTTCTTAAAGATTCTAAAGATAATGCTATATGCCCTACATAAATCATCAACCCGCTCTAGCGGCGAAACCTTGAACTCCCATGCGTCTGGTTAAGGCTAAGGTTTTGGGAAGTAAAGTGAAGGACAGCGCGCTCGTTTCAATTTCACGGGCAAACCCAGAACTAGTAAAATGAGATTTTACGTAACTTTCACCTTGGCTCCGGTCTTTTCTTGCAGTCACGATTTAGTTATATTGAACTGTAATTGTATGTGAATATATTGCAGATTAATAGATATTCTTTTAATTCGTTGGATTTCAAATTTAAATTTGGCGCTATTACTACAATCATGTTATTTGACATTTGAATATTTGGCACAATTAATGAAATAACTCCCTCTATTTGATGATTCAATTTAATAAAAGAATAGACAAATAAAATAAAAAAAAAATCCTTTTCTCCGCGATCAGAAAGTTTACTTTTACTCTTGCTAAAATATGAACAAACAGTAGAAACTCAAAACAAAGAGTTTGTGTATATGCACCTTTATAATTTTTTACTTTTACTTGGCAAATAGCTAATTCGCAAAGCAAACCTTTAGACTTATTAATCTTGTTAATATAACATCGCTAAGTCACTAAATATTATTTCTCACCACAGTGCAAAGTGTATGTATTTATACTACAATTAGCATAATTTTCGCCACAGTTCAAACTAAAACTCGATCAAATACGTATAAATGTGTGTACACACACCAAAGGCAAATACTTCAGCGCCAACTTGTGATTATAAATACGTGATATGACGAGAGAGGTGTTTGAATAGACGCGGGAAGCGTCATCTACAAGTTCAAGGTTGTAGCTGGTAATCGCGTACCTGTGCCAACTTCTTTCAAACGCTGCTGGTTCATAGCTTCGCGGCGATTGTCTAAGGCGAAATCTAATACGCCACCTGTGCTGAAAGATGGCGCTAGGCGCATGGATAGACCAGGATATACGAAGCTCATGTCCCATAGCATGTTCCTTTTTGAAAATACCTGTTCCATTGAATCGATTATAGATCTGCGATTTGAGAAAATTCGATTACCTCATCTGGTGGTATGCCTGATGATTTATTACTGGGCGCATTAACGTAATGTAAAATTAGTATTTAATGTTATTGCAAGATTTATTAGAAGACGTGATTGAAGGTAATATAATGAACTGTTTTATTTTCTGACTGTTATTTAAATGATTAATTATTATTTTTTGGCAAAAACTAATCTGCCAACATGAATGACTACCACACTATTTATACCTTATGGGTAAACATTTTTGGTGAGAAATGATCGCAATCACGTTTTATTTTAAATTATGCAACCAATATTACAGACGTCGCGTGGAGTCTTTTTATTTCTAAGTGTCTCTGCATATTTAATGTTAGAAGGGATGCCTCTTATATTTCGGGAATAGGGGTTCCAGGTGCTGCCACCTGACAACTGACGCCTGTATCATAAATTTCGGCCTTTTTGACCGTATACTTACGCAGAACATTTTGACGTACAAGAGATATTTGTGTTACCTACAGTGGCTTAAAAATATCATCTTGGTCAAAAAGTAGATTTACTCGTGAATATTTTCCGGTCATTATTTTTTGCAATTTTCGACAATTCTCAACAACAGTGCATCGATGAACTTAATTCGGCATTTGGCCATGAAGCACCATCAAAAACTAGTGTATATCGGTAGTACGCGGAATTCAATCGTAGCCGTGCTTCACTTACTGACGAATTTAGTGAGGGCCGTCCAAAATTATTTGTTGTCCCGAAAAACATTGATGCTTTGCGTGAACTGATATTTTAAGATCGGCATGTGATGTATCGTGAGATTGAGGTATCTTTGGGTATTAATGGGACCAGCGCACATTCAATATAGCATCAATATTTGACCGTCAAAAAATTTGTTCTCCCTTGGATTCCACATAATTTGACAATTGGTCACAAAAAGCCTCGTGTGGTTTGGGCGAACGAAATGCTTCAAAAATGCGATCACGGTACTTCAAAACATGTCTATGGCATCGTAACAGTGATCAGCCCGAAAATAAACAGCAGTCTACTGTATGGGTCTTTCAAGATGAGTCAAATCCAACAAAAGTTGTTCACGCACGAAGTATTTCGAAGCAAATGGTTGCCTGTTTCTTAAAAAAAACCGCCCATGTGGCAACCGTACCATTGGTGCAACGTCGGACAGTCAATTCTGAATGGTACACAACCATTTGTTTGCCAGAAGTATTCGGAAAAATAAGGGAAACCAACCGCCGAAGACG